>JBCJKH010076256.1:0-20441 GCA_039877255.1 Loriculus beryllinus | reverse complement strand
CCCCATCAACATGAGCAAGGCCGATATCATTCACAGAAGACAAGGGGGCAGCAATGAGCTGTGGAGAACCTGAAAAGTAGAGAGGAGAAACAGCAATCCTCCCTGCTGGCGGGCTTTGGGAAACAGGGCACTCGGCATGAGCTACGGGCCAGTGTAGGAAATGGAACAGCCACAGCTGAAGAGCCACAGTCACCACCACAGGATGGCCAATGGTAATACCTAATGCCTGAGAAACACTAACAATCAAACCACACATTTCCTTTCACTATTTCCAGAATTGCCCATTTCATCACTTAAAAAAAAAAAAAAAAAGCTTTTTCAAGCAGATTTTATGAATTAGGCAGAATGCTTTTCCGGACCCAAAAGCCACATGAAACACTTCAGCATCAGTTGAACTCAAGTGTTTTTCAGTCACCTTATTTTATTACAAAGCTGATGGCTCCTGCATGGCAGTAAGTGAAACATAATTATAGGGATATTCCCCTCATCCCTCCTTTTCACCATTTCTCAGTTCAGCCACCAACCCCTTCCCCACTTGCCCTCTCTCCCTCAAAAATCCTCACTATTTCAAACAGGTCCATGAAGAACCCGTTTTAGGAATCAGCAGGGTGCTCCGATTGCTTTATAGTGACACAAATATTGCCAACACCTCACTGCAGACGTGTTTCTGGCACGGTTTGTATTTTGCCATGTATCCTTCCTCTACAGTGTGAGCCACCTTAATAAAAGAAGACATTTTGCTGACACCAGCAACTGAGAGGAGCTTTCCCTGGCATTTGTAATTGGAGCTTCAGTTAGATTGTCCTGAAAAATGGTACGAAGAAACTGTTCTAGGAGGGATTAGCTTTTGGTTAGGAGCTAGAAACAAAGCAGAGTGTCTAAATGCTATGAAATGTGGCAGTGCTCCACAGACCATTCTGGAAGCACAGCTCTGGTGGACAAGCTTCCTGAAACGCAGACATAGAAGGATGAGGAGACCAGGCTCTAGAAAGCTTTTATCTATCTGTCTGTCACTGGGGTTGGCAGTGGCAAGAAAGACGGGCTGCTGATCCTGACTCAGCCCCCTTGCAGAGTCACACAGAGCTGCACCTTTCCTCCAATACAAAGTCCCAAACCCTGCTAACACAATCTGCAAGGGATCAACAACTGCTAGACACATTTCTCCTTTTCAAAGTCTATTTAATTGTCATGAATGTTGCCTTTATCAAGCCTGCCTTGAGCCAAGTGGCAGAGCACTACCTGGGCAGAGGAGCTGAAACCTAACATGTGGAGAAAGGCTATCCACTCCCGTGAAGCTCAGATCTCTTGAGAACTACCTTGCCATGCTTTTAGACTCTGGGAAAGCTTTTTGCCTTTGAGAAGTGTCACAGGCTCCAGACCTCCTCCTTCGTTTCCACCTCCTCTTTCGAAGTGAGAACAATTTATCTATTTCCCAGCTTGCTCAAACCAAACAAGCTCTCCACTTACTTCTTCTTTTCAGCCCTTTCTCCCCCATACCGACACCATCTACAAAAACACTGGTTCTGTACATTTGCATTCTCTGCAGATCTTCAACGTTTTCTGGGACATGCAGCATTTGTAGACTCCTTTGCAGGAAAACCGTCCCACATGGGATAAAGCTACCGTAAAACTAGCAACATCTGAGAGTGGAATCTAGCCTGAAATTTCAAAGGCTCACATAGTATGCTATCAACATTTGGAGTGTTAGACAACCTTTAGTCAAGTACATATGCGATGTATTGTGACCATACAATTATGTTTTTTGTCTTAGTCTCATGCACAAAACTAATCTGATGGTTGCTAATCAGCTTTTCAACTTCTGTAAAGGCAAAATCAGTAATGCACACTAATAACGCATGGGAATTTCCAATAGGCTTTCCAAGCGGACAAGAAAAGTGAAGAGCCCTCTGTTCCTGTACCTCATCTCTTTCAAAAAGCTACTGAGCTAAATGAATATGCTAAGGTCACCTAAAAACCAGGCCTCACCAGTTATTCAGTGGCTCTTCAAAAACAAAATAAATACTTTAAAACACTGCTCGTTTTTAATATTTCCTCTAACTTCAAAAGAGAAAAGTCAGTACAATAGAACAGAGACTACCTAGTCAAAACTACCACAGTAAAGAACCAAAAAACATTGAAGAGAGAGTGCAAAATAAGAGCTGTTGTGATAACTGGACAGTAACTGGAAGCAAGAAATTGAAGAAAAACACACTGCCATTTAAAAGAGGTATAATGTCTGAAAAGATGTGCAATTATTATTATTACCCAGCTATCACAAGGTTTAACACATTATCTCTTCAGACTCCACCAAACAAGTTCATAAGGATCTTCATTAACTGAATCAAATAGACACTGCTGGAGAAAGAAGTGACTGATGTTCCCAACTGCTTATTTGTGGGGATAAACACCTTTGAGATCCAGAGCACAAAACAGTGCACCAAACTAGAGTTTATTTTTTTTTGGTGGGGGGGGATTTGCCAGACTGATTGTAGCTTGCTTACCAAACTTCATTGACTCCTCCTTCTGCCTTCCTTTTATTTTGCTCCTTGTCTTTCCTTATATTACAATGTGCTGCATAATGTCATTAAACAGATACATTCATGAATGTTAGAGAAAAGTAACCTTTTGAATTCATCCAGCAGGAACCAGAAAAGTTGCAGAGGAGGACCAAAGACGATTCTCTCCACCCTCTTTGAAACGGTGGCTCTTCCCAGTTGTACACCAGGCTTGATTTTGAAATTCTCTCTCTGATGCAAGTACATACCAGTCTTGATTTTAAAGTTTCTTTTCAGTAAAACTACTGCCTGTGCTTTCTTTCATGCTACTGTGAAGAAATATGAACACAGAAAGCTATATTTTTCCATCAATATTCTACAGACATGTAAAACAGAATCTAGCTTTTCCTTCATGATTTATATTGTCAACAGAAAGCTTTAACTAAGTTACAGTAATATTATTCAGTTGAATTTAGTTTGTTGTATAGTAAACATATGTGAGCTATAAATCTCAAGAAACAAAAAATCTATTTAGCTGTAGGCACTTTTATATCATCAGTGGGTTTAGGTATTCTTTCAGCATTTTGGCTGTTCAATGCTAATGTCAATGGATTAGGCAGATTTGATATGCCTACTGGTGCAGCTCCCAGATAAATTACAGGCTTTCTATCCACAGCAGGCCCTCAATAATTCCATTTTCTGTGGAAATGAAAATGTATCTTTGGAACAAAAGAAAGTACTCGATCATCGAACCATTCATTGAAAGTTTAGTTAGTATACAGCCATACATCAAAGCATGCCTAGTATTCTATAAGTCACCCTGGGAGTCGCAGGATTAATGAAGCCTGGTTTCCTATGGAATTATGTCCTACATTTAACACCTACAGTATAACACAGTCCCTGAGCCCTCCAGTGTAATACATCTGTATTCCCTAAGCTCCCCCACAGCAGTCATTACTCACACAATACCTGAGCTTCTCCATCACACATACAGCTCTCCTTCTCAATCCACCACCTCTTCTCTACATCTTCTCCCTTCCTACAGTTACCACCCTTGCCCTCCCTCTTCCATCCAGCTCCTGCCAGCGTAGTGCTACATCCGTGCCCAGCAGCAGTGGAATAGAACGAATTAGACCTAAGGTCTGCCTCCTCCAGTCTGGCAAAAACCACTCTAAGTTGGGCAGTGAGTCTCAACATCACTTGGAGAGAAGATGGACAAACAAATTGGGTCATTGCATACACTGTGTTCTCTTCAGAAGCTAAAAATCAAGTCTCTTCCAAAGGCTACTGGGATGGTGCTTGGCACTCCTTTTCAGGAAACACATCAGCATGACAGAGGTATCAGAAAATTCATCTTTCAAAAATGTCCTGGTACAATTATTTTTCATTGCGCAACTTCTGCTTCTGGAAGCTTATTTACAAAGTTAAATCAAAAGAGAAAAATAGCCAGTTGCTGTGTTTTATGTATTTTATTAAAGCCTTTAAGAAACCATCTAAAAATATTAGTACTGCTGCCTCAAGACTGAGGTCCTCAGTCCCATCTTCCACCTACAGGAAGGCTTTGCTCTGACAGAACAGGATGCACTAAAAAAAAAAAAAAAAAGATGGGCTTGTGGCAAGTTTTTCAGTTTCCTCTACCTGTGAGAAGTCACAGTGATACCAGCAAGAGATTAAACATGGATTTGGCTGTTGTGTGATGAGAGAGATCTCAATAGCAGTCAAATAGCTTTCGCGGTTGTATTTTTAAACTGTGTCATTGAGCCTAAAGCAAAATTTGCTCTGTGGTGGAAACAGGCAATCTGAAAAAGTATGGACTCAGCAAAACCAATATGGATAGTTGGGAGTGAGCCTACAGCTCCATCCAGCCTGTCTTTGGGACTCATTCACACAGGCTGTCTTTTGAAAATTAAATCAAACCCAGGAGTGGAAAAATGGGGACTCAGTTGTGTCTATGCTGGGTTTAGACACCATAGCTGTATGCTTTGTATTGACTAAAAGTTAGTTTTCACCACCACCCACATAAAATTTTCCACTTCCAGCTGAGCTACTTAGATGCAATCTGGGAGACATCAACTTTAGATAATGGATAGAGACAAACATATCTATGTATCTATCATAGAAAGTATTTAGCTGTGATTATGGTGGCCAACACCCATTTTCTTAGATTGTCAATAAGCTGCATTGCTAAGAAAAGAGATTGGCACCATTTCTTGTTGCTTAGTAGAGAACCTGCAGATTTCACAAACTTAATCAAAACCACAGAACATCAGACCTCTGCAGTATTTCCACCCTTACCAGCATACAAAGAAACAGGAATTGGTTTTGGACTGGTACTTCCACTTTCTACTGGCAGAAGTCAGGGCCCAATATGACCATGCTGCCTACACAGTGCTTTCTTCTCTTCCTCTTCTTTCATCTCCTCTCTACAATCCAGGAACACATTACCTGTTCCTCTAGAAAAAGCCATGCCTTTGAAGGACAGTATTAATATGATTGGGTTAAATTATAAGAGGCATTCAGGCAAATAATACTACACATGAAAGAGGATCCCCCACACTTGTTAAGGCACCCCAATTGAATTTCTTTCATTAGAAAGACAGAGCTCTGAATGTGCTTTTAATTTCTGGCTTGTTGTTGATAAAGCTTGGTGTAAATTTTTTGCCAAATGTCAAAATGATACATCTAATTATTTTAAAAAATATTTTTAACAGAAATGTTGTCAAATGTTCTTTGTCTACAACCAACTTTTGTTTCAGAATTTATGTAATGCAGAACAAATATACTCTCATTGAAAGAGTCCTGTATCAGTTTTAATAACTAATAGTACTAATTCATTATTTATCCTCAGACAAGTTAAGGCTTTTAGAATTATGTGACTTTTCTAAACATAAGCCTTTATCTTCTAATAATATGAAATACATTCATCTTTCCTGACTCTGCTTGGCACAATTTAGCTTCCTCCTGAAATGCTGCAATTCTCGGCAATTATCTGAATCTTGCTCTGAAACCTAGAACTGCAAAAGCTAAAAATATAAAAATACGCTATTTCAAGTAGGAACTGTATCTATTTATTCACACTAGCAAGAACTGAGTAGAGTTAACAAATGAGCTCAAGCTTTCCAAAATGACAATACTGTGTACTCAAACAAAGCCTAGTCAGCTAGAACTAACCATGACACAGGAGACTGAAATAATTTTGAGATGTATTACGTTCTTTTCACTTAGCATTCAGTCTGTTCAGCTTAGTGCCAACACAGGCTCTCCTTAAATCCTCGACCTTATTCAGGGGATAACCTTCTTATTATATCTAAGGAATCTTCTCCTTGCCAAAATATTTGCTACCTGACTGGCATTTTCACTAGCCAAGTGTATTTTGTAAACTTTATGAACTGTGCTGCAGCCCACGCTATTTTGGTTCTATGATAGCTAGAAGCAGCAGCTGAGATAGATCCAAGCCTGTCATTTTCTAATCTAAGTCACCACATGCATCATGTTTCCTCAGTGATGAAAAGTAGAAATATAGCAGCTGGACGTGTCTTAGGCTGAATAGCTGAATAGCATCTTTGGCCATATAGTGTCCAGAAGACATTTTAATGAAGTCTAATGTCCATAGCTCTAATTTGTATGTGTGCATAAAACTGAGTCACACATACACATGCAATGCATTCATCCTCAAAGAAAACTGAAATTACCTTGATTCCGGTAATTGTTAGGTATAACATCAGCAGCGTTCAGGGGAAGAGAGCTATGCTGTCCTCCACGGAATCCCTTCAAAGCTCCTCAGCAAGACAGGCAAAAATACTGTTACTGCCCCAAGTATGAGAAGAAACTAAGTAATTTTGTCCTCATCCCTGAGCCAGCAATATGAACTTGGGAACAGCAGCAGAGCAGGGGTATAGGTGGGGTAGAGGTGCTAGGAGGGTGGTTATGGTAAGTGGCGAAGTTATTGGACTGTAGGGGAGTAAGGGTGAGGACCTGAAAGAGGTCTGGAGAAGGTTTAGGACAGTCAGGCATGCTTTGGGCCTGTAGTATGTTTTCTCCTTCCCCTCTAAACCTCCTACCCTCCTTCTCCCAGTCTGACCTTGTACAGCAGACCCCTCTGCCTACTGCTTTTCAGCACTGTATGCTCTTTCCTCATCTCTCTTCCTGGCAGGCAAAGCACACTAATTCCCCTCCCATAGCCCTTACATACATTTCTCTATACATTCTTTTTCTCCCACTTCCCTCAGGAGCTTCTGGCATGGAAGAACAGTAACGTGATCTTGATGGGACTTGTGAGGAGAGAGAGTTAAAAAATGGACCATCAGTGCTCTCTATTCTCAGGCTGTTCTGGTCAGCTAACACTTCACTCACCATCAGCCAGAATCTTCCCTGACCAGTTTAATTCTTCCTTGTAAATTCATACCCTCCTTTTGGATAATGTGCATTTTGAGTCATGAAATCTCAGGAATCTGAAAGAAAAAGTCAAATGGAAATTTCTCCTCCCAATCTTGAAACAGTTGAAATAAGAGTTCCTACTCCTGCAACCACTACACCATTACTTCCACTACAAGTCTCGTTCAAAAAATTCCACTTGAAGGCTGAATGTTTTGTCCAGAACAACCACAGTATGGGCTAAAAATAAGCTGCATGTACCTGTGACTGGAAACAGTACAGCAGGCCAGGAAAATCCAAGAAAATGTGGAATATTTGACAGCCAAAGAAAGTCCCTCAAGCAAAATTACTCTACTGCTGCCAATATTATTTAACACTGAAAAATCTCCGCTGGTTTCTAGGACACTGGTCCCATGAAACAACTACCTCTCAACCTCTCTTTCAAGTCTCATTTGGTTCTTCAATGATTGACTTGCTGTAGGGAAAAAAAGTGCCCTTCATTTTTCTAAACAAGCAACCTATGCATTGTTCTCCACAAGCTCTTCTTAAAATGAGCGTCTACATTTGTGTGTATGCAAAAACTTTACATTTCAAAGCACAGTAGTATTAATTTTGGTGCATAATTTCAGGCTTCCCTCTGACAATATAAAATTATGCTGCCTAGAGTGATGTAAATAGGGAACCATAATAACTAATTCAATTTGAAATGTCTCTTCCTTTCTCTAATATCAATTATCTTCTACAACACCACAGTGTCATTGAAAACACCAGAACAAATTATGCACAAGAACGACTTTACAAGGAAAAATCAAGAAGATGCATGAAAAAAATATATCTGATTACAAAGAGTGTGTAAACCGAGACAATGAGATCACTGTTCCCCTGCAGCTTATAGAGTGGTCCTACTTTACACTTTTTCCCATCAACAGAGCAGGTTTTGCAGCTCCCTTCTTCCCCACCACCTCCTGCCAATGGTATCAGTTAACACTGGTATAAACACACATGGGGTCTGAATTTCAGTCAGTGTAAGATGTCAAAGCCTTTCTAAGCTGCACTAGAAATTCACACCAGCTAAGAATCATTCTTGACATCCACAAAACAAATGTTTGACCCTTTTTTTAAAAGCAGATATGAAGTGATTGAGAAACACTTTCAAACAAGCAGAGTGACATTTTACATTCACCTCTGCATACAATAATCATGTACGTAGCATAGCACAATGCTACTATAAATTAACTACCAAGTAAGGAAAGAAATTTAAAGGTGGACATGCAAGCAGGAAGAAATATAAACCATGCAGTTACCTTAAAATAAACCACTTGGAATGGGAACATGAAAAAATAATCTTACCTGCTAATCAGAAAAATGTACAAAAAATTTTAAGCCAGCTAGGTTTAAAGGCTCCACTTCTTAAAAACTCACATACTTGCTATATAACAAAAGGTTATACTTCACTTCTTTCAAAGATACTGATTCATTGCTTCTTTAAAAGGAGTGTGTTACACTGTTCTAATGAAAAGTATGGCTTTGATTATTTAACTCAAGATAATGAAATGCCTCAGACTCATCCTCAGTTATTAACATGACATTGTATTATTTTGCATTAGTCTAAAGAGCCCTCTAGTGTTCACTTACCATAAGCATAACAAAGTATTTCAAATGACTAAGAAACGTCCTTGCAAATCTCTACCTAGTAGCTCTGCGAAACACCTCTAGCTAGTTAGGCACTGGGTGATACATCTGCATGAAGAAAATAACTTTAATTCCATAGTTGAAATTGTTTATCAGGAGAATATGTCTATATTACTCTCTGTACAATTTTAAAGGACTTGTAGGTTTAAACATTTCAGCCAACCATTATTAATAATATTCATTGGTATATACTCATTTATATATAGAAAAAGAAGCTTCAATCGTCAAAATGAACTCTCTCACTGAGTCACCACTACCGAAAGTCAGTGACTAATAAGTCATACTGCAATTATCTCCAAAGAGGTATTTTACTAGAGAGAAAAGAGGTTCTGTTCAGTTCTTGATGGACCACCTTGTTCCAGTTTAAGCAACAAACTGCAAAAAAATCTTTAGACCATGATATGGGGAAAAGGCAACATTAGCTAAAGATTCCTTACTCATTAATATGCCCCACTCCCTAATCCCCTGATCCAGGTCAATAAAAGTGCCTGTGAAGATAAACTACAAACCACAATATGCCATAGTGCTACCATAGCCTACATGCTTTCGAGCTCCCTATCCACTAAGAAAAGATTGAGGAGGTGAACCAGTTTTTCAGAAGCATTCAATCCTCACAGTTGTTTTGGATGAACTGATGGGTTCAGGGAAACACCTTACTTAAATGGACACCTAAGAATGAACCAAGTCTTCAGAAAATCTTGACCTAAGGCTTTTGGCCTTCTGAACAAGTCCTGCCCCTTAAACTCTACACTTATTTTCCCCTCTGGAATGGCCTTGCATCTTGTGATGGAAGACTGCATCCAGGCCTTTTCTGAGCTAAAGAAAGGTGCCTATCTGAACATGAATCAGTTCACAACCCTAAACTCCACAATTCAAATGTAAAACAACATCTTTTCATTACCTTTGCATGGATTAACAATCCTTCCTTTAAATGGGCTCCCAAGAATTACACAATGCAGGGTGAGTATAGTTTTCCATAGATAAAGCAGTCTAATTTGATCTATTCTGTAATCTCTAACAGCTTGAGTTCATGTTTCTTAAAATGTTTATCAGTACACTTGCTATTCAATCTTCCAGCCCACACCACTAACAAGCACTACAGACTTCCCAGTAAATGGTGGTTGCCAGGTATCGCAGAATTAGCAGTCCCTTTTTTTAAGGGGAAACTGGTTTTTATCCAAGTACCTGTAATATCAGAATTAAGTTATCATAAAATTGTAACTAACTTCCTCATCATAACATCAGCAAGCTACTATTGGCTATGCCTTAGAAAGTATTTTGTCATCTGCAGTCATGATCCAGACAAGAAAGAAGAGTATATTCTCTGCATTTAGCATTTAAGAAATTATTTGTGTACTTACAAACACATGTCAGAGTTATTCTTTACATTGTCCAAGCAGCATCATGTGAAACTCCATACCCAGGCTCTTCAGGCACCTTTCAAAACAAAAAACAAAGAAACACACACACAAAAAAAAAACAAAACAAAACCAAAAAAAAATAAAAAAATAAAAATGTTTCCCCCCAAACCAAGAAAAAACCTGAACAAACTACACACACATATAATTTATCTGAAAATCTATCTATCTTGTGTTTACAGAAGCAGAGAAGACTTTGGCATTGGCAGAGTTGAATATAACACTGCCACTACTGGAGACAAAACTTTCCCAGTAGATTATGAGTTTACTTCAGCTTGTACAATTCTCCTAGACTCCGCTATGCATTCAAAATTGCCTAGGACATGGTACCTCTAACACCTATGCCAGGAGCATGGAGTGTAGCCTAGGGGATAATGTGACAGCAACGACAAAACTTGGAATGCTCTTTAAACTATAAAAGCATAACTTGTATGGACCAAGTAGTTACATTGGTACTTCCACATCAGTTCAATTAGCTTTGATGCAGCTCTTAAAGGTGAATTTAACCAAGATTCTCAACCATTTTTTCCTGTAGGATTCTTGCTCTCAGCAAGAGTCAACTCTTCAACTACATCAAAGCTTATTCCTTTGGGAGATAATGCAATAAATACCAAAGTATTTTGACATTTTATTTCTGCTTCTTTCATAATTCATAGTAGTTTTTTATATCCACTGCAAGGTTGCGATTGAAAAAGAACAAGACATGAAGCCCTTCAGTGAAACAAAAGCAAATATATTAAATACTTGTACAAATAATATTAACTTCTGTAACCTGATTTCCAGAAAGCCTGTGCGAAAGTTTTGAGAATAAAGTTTGATAGCAAAAAAATCCCCTCTTTCAAGACTGATATTCATCCTCAAGATGTGCAAGACTGTCATTTCAGTGTCCCTTTATATTTGCTATAGCCTAATGATATATAATGTACAATCAGAAACACTACTAAAATAATGGAATGAGGCATAACATCAGCTTTTGTCTGAGCTCTTTTAAGCAGGTTAGGCATATAAAATGCCATTTAGTAACTATCTGCTCACTTTTCCATTAGGAAGAACACAGAATACGTGACATAGTCTTAACTTTCACAGGTTTACTTAACAGGATTCTTACTTTGGGGATTTGAAAGACTATTTTTGTGTGAATTATTTTAAGTATGGAATGAAAATGTCAGTTTGCTGACCTCAGTTACAGAGCTTTATAAAAGCTTTATATAAAAGCTTTAGAATTGTTTATAACTTCCTATCATTAGCACAAGTTGCTTATCTAAATGTAAATGAAATTTATGTTTTCCATCAATATCAATACAATTGTCACGGAATAATAAGCAAAAGGAAAATACATAAAGTCCTGTAGTAATTTTAAGTCTACAAAATTACTTTGCTGAGGTCATTAACCACAAGGCCAAAGCACATATGATTTTATGAGAAGCAACGGTACCAAAGAAGAAAACCTTGTTTTCCCAAAGGAAATTCACTGCTACTTTACTATTATTATATTTTTCCATGTAACTTAGAGTTACATTCTCACTGCTCAGTTATGATCTCCCTCTTAATGTAACCTCTATTAGAAAATGAAAAAGCAGCATGAAAGAAAGCAGACTGACACTAGAACAAATTAACTATGATGCTCTGACACAGAGGATTGGATTGGTTTATTATATTAACGATAATACAGATTAATTTTCAAGAACCCTACTGGTCCTACTTCACAGAGACTATAGATGCCAGAAGAATATTCTGTTAAAACAAGCAGTGATTTCCAAGGTCAGGAATGAACTGAGCATGCCATTATTTGACAGGAATATTTTCAAAACCTTCCCATGACTTGAAATCATGTTTGACAGCTGCTATCAAGTCAATTGTCACAAACACGAGTTTCATTTTCACCCTGACATAGACCAAAACTATCAACTATTCTATCCTTTAAGACAGACACAATATTATAAATCAAATTTATTCAATCTGCTTGCCTCTCCTCCTTAAAAAAAAAAAAAAAAAAAAAAAAAAAAGAGTCAAAATAAGGAAAATACATGCACTACAGATGGCTGTTGAGAGGTGACTCTGCAGAAGACAACTCAAGCAGGCATGTTCATCTGAAAACTATGAATATGCATCTTCTACATATGCTTTAAAGAGAACTGTAGTTCTGTAGTTACAAAAGTTATTTCTGCCTTTATCTTTCAATAGTACATTGACCAGGAACCATTTGCAAGATATAACTTCATACTTTCTATTTCATACATCAATCTTTGACTAACAATCAACTTTTCTTTTCCACTTCTCAAGAAAGATGTCAGAAATCAACGCATTTTTGTTCTCCAATCAAAAAGGCTTGTGGATCTCATGAGATTTTACACTGATCTCTTAAAATATCCCTAAACCTTACATGCCAAAAGAGGAGCAGATTTAAATACTTACCAGAGATTCTTTCAGCCCATTTAAGATTCTTTCAACCCATTTCACTTGAAATAAAAGTCAGACAATAAAAATTTTATGACTGTGTCACATAAAGTCAAGTTTTCTTATAACAGCAGGTGTGAACTGAACTCCCAGTTGAAACTGAAGCTACTTCAAATCCTGTGCAACCCAGACCAAAGCAGGGACCTGCTGCACAATGGCAGTTTAACTGAA
Source organism: Loriculus beryllinus (assembly GCA_039877255.1). NCBI lineage: Eukaryota > Metazoa > Chordata > Aves > Psittaciformes > Psittacidae > Loriculus > Loriculus beryllinus. Next base: position 7,834 of record JBCJKH010076256.1, on the reverse strand, counting down.
TGCCTATCTATGTACTAACAGTTTAACTGAATGCCTTCATGTTTTGCAGATTTCCAGGAAATCCTGCAATTGAAGATGTTAGGTATCACTGAAGACATCACCACTTTCTGCTGCCTGCCTCACCTTCTGCCAAAGATGGCCATTGCTGCAGCACAGTAAGCAATCTGTCTGTGCTTTATGACTCCCCAGTTTACAGTCCACTGTGCTTGCTTTCTCTGAACATAAGTTTGCACCAGGTGCCATTTGTGAACCACCCTGGCTGCACAGCAAGTCTACATGCTGTTCTGCCACTCTTTGTCCAGTAGCCTAAAAGGAGCAGAACAGAGAACCAGGCAAGGTAACCTCATCAATCACCCTTAACAAAACTTAGCAGGCTTTATTAGCCAGAACCTTCAGGAAGATTAATCTGAATAACCTTTTAAAATGTATTAGTTAACCATAAATAGAGTTTAAAAGTGACTGTGAAATGCTTTTGTTTAATTTACTTCAGAAGTCAGCTAAACAAACAAACGTCACTTCCAAATAGACGTATCCATAACAGATATGAATGTGATCTAATTAATACACTTTAGAAGTTAGCTCAAATTAAAATTCCAGAGTGCCCATCCAGTTAATTTGGAATATTTTTTACTGAATGCTCCCATGTACGCAAGTCCAGAGACATCTATTCATATTTTCTGAAGCACAAAACGCAGTGAAGACAGAGGGCTGTGTTTAGCACTGGGCAGGAAGGTAGCTGTGAAGAAGTGTTAAGTGAAAGCTTTTCAAGCAAGTATTTTTGTAAGGCACTCACAAAAATGGCTCTGTTGCTTAGCTCATTTTTAAACTGAATTACTTAACCAGATGGAAAGCCAAGATATGTGACCTTCTATGCCAAGTAAGGTCACATATCTTTTTTTTTTTTTTTTTTTTTTCAAGAGAACTTAAAAGTAGAAACTACTCTGAAGAGACAAGCAAAACCTTTTGGTCAAAACTCAAGGTGAATGTATTTTCTAAAGGATAATTGCATAGGCAGCTACCCATACAGAACCAGATGTAATCCAACAGCGCTCAGATTTCTGTGAAAGAAACATGTATTATAGCTCTCTCTGTAATAATGATCATTCTGATGCATACTGCAGGCCACATTCTTCCTTGGCAAGTCACCTCTTAAGCGCAGAAAATAAGAAAATTACATACCTATCCATTTTAAAGAAGAAATAGCCATGACCTAACTAAATTCCTACTCTGATGAGCACCATGGCATTTGTTTTAATAAGTCTTAACTTCTATGGTTAATGCTAGATCCTGCTTTACTTTTAGTATCTGCAACGCCCAGAGCAGATTAGACAGAGGCTTAAAGTTACAAAGTGAACTGACATTTACATGTCAGCAGTGACACACTGAAATTCTGCAACTGTATCACTCAGCCTGCATACTCCGGCAGCTGGCTTCAATAGTGGGATACAGGAGGTGGCAATTTACTGTGGGCAAAAAAGACTTTTCTCAGAGTATCTTCATTCAGAACTCCTTTACAACAGTGGAAGGACTTTGAGTAGTTAAATCAAAATTAAGTAAATTTTTAATGTTTAGGAAACGTTTCCTTTTCAAGACCAAAATAGGAAGTTTTGTACAACAAGCATATCTAATATTACATCTTACAATTTCCTATAAAGCCTACAACTTCTCACAGAGATATCAGCTATGTCACATTATTAAAGTCTACAACCCTGCACGTAACTGTAGAAACCATTAGGTATGTGAATATTCCATCTTTATTTGAGTAGGCAAATCAGGTAACCACTCTCATAGGTATTTATAGCATTAGGGTTTCAGGACCTACATCTGAGAGGTGAGAGTCAACTTCTTCCAGCTTACCAGAGTGTTCAGGTTACAAAGCTCAAGTGTGATCAAGGATCTTGTCATTGATGCTGCAAAACCACCACCCAAAAGTCTAATTCTCATGAATAATAAAAGCTGCATTACACAGTGGGTGTATTTCCCTTAAGGCCTAACTAAGCATCCAAGGAAGCCTCATCCCACCAAAGGCAGTGGCAAGTGTATCTTGTCAATTCATGCCAATCTATGGCAGTTTAAAAGCACAGCAGGACAAGCCTCACCACATGGCAGCAACCAGGGTACAAATCTTTCAAAAAACAAATAGCATAAAGCAACCAAGAAGTAACTAGGAACAGACACCAGATTTTTTAAATATTTGTTCAATCTTTTATTTCCAAAGTAATTAAACACTCGGTGAGAAATGGCCAAGCTGAAACTCTCAAACTGTGTAGCTGTGTTTCTGTAACAGCAGACTCATTCCACAGCTATATTTCAAATGGGAAAAGTACATAATTTTTTATATGTATGTTGCTGTTGATTTTTATTTTTTTTTTTTAATTAAAACCAGGCAGAGGATTTTCCCACTAGCTTTCCAAGAAAGTAAACCTCTACACTAAAACCAGACATAAAAATTTGATCAGGAAGGAAGAATATTTCATTAAATTATGATGATGCAAAGACAACATTCAGAGACAAGATGATAGTGAAAATTCTTACATAACTTCTAATTTAGCAGGCTACGACAGGCTACCAACTACTGTAATAATAACATGACAATTTATTTTAAAAAAATCCAAACAACGCTCAACTGAATCCAGGGCACCAGCATTACATTGTGTGAGCTCTACTTCTGTCTAGTTTTCATTTCTTAACCTGCATTACCAGGAACGAATGCTTAAAAAACATGCATTCTGTTCCACAGAGACACTTTTGTCCACACAACCATACATGTTCTGTTCCAGAAAGCAGCAAACTATTTCATAGAATCATAGAACTCTGCCAAGTTTGACAGCTCACATTTTTGCCAAAATTAAATAGGTTCAGTTTATTTATATAATAATTACTCAGAGAAGCTAGGATATTTCTCTTGAAATTTCTTATGCTGTATCATCTTCTTGCAAACTGAAGAAGTACAACAAATGTTTGCAAAAACAAAGGTTCTGTAACCAGAAAAAGAGTTTGAAGTGTTTTGTGAAACTATTTTTATAAAAGCTGGAAAGAGTAATATCTGAGGCAAGCTAGAAACTTTTGTAGAGTATGAATAAGCCCGAGATCTATTTTACCAATTTTTAAATCCTTTTAAATTACTGGGAGTAATACACCTCTCTGTGTATACAGGATCATTAATAAGAGTTAAGTGAGACATCTGTTCAACACAGGCCTAAAGAAAGCATGATCTTAACCAACACATTGAAAGAATAACAGTTTTCAAGTTAGTTTTGCATTTCAAGAGCTTCCTTAAAATCAACACACAATGTACCTTAACGTGTGGAGTAAGGATACAGGAGACATCAGACCTCTGGATATATTACTCTCACTAACACCCCTTTGCCCCGATAACAGGGTATCTACAGTAACAGTTATTGGGTTGATTTTTGCTGAAATCCCAAAAAGCACTAAAAATGTTAAGTCCATAAGTTATTATCAGAAATTGAAGCAAGTAATTTTGTCATATTTTTCATGCCAGCAAAACATGCATAATAAAGTACATCCGTGTTCACAGAGTACTTTGAAGTGAAACCAGGGAAAGAGCTTATACTAGATGTATGTTTGTACACTATACATTTGGTTTTCTGTCCCATAGCACTCTGCCACAAATCACAACCTGGTGTTTCACCTTAACAGGTCAAGTTGTAAAGCACAGTGAGGCTGCCGCTCCATAGACAACAAAACTGCTGAAAGAGACAGAATGGATATCATAACCACTTCCAGATAAGCTATCCTTGTTTGCAATTAAAGGTCCTGTGGGACTGTACACTTCCATCATTTTACGCTGCTCTTTTCTACTGATTTTTAGGAAAGATGTTGCAAATTTCCATTTCTTTTTTTTTCAATTATCCAGGCAGTACGGATGGGAATCAGCAGACTTGTAGCCTATTTCCAGTTCTGCTATTAAATGATACACATGCTATTCTATTACTCAGTCATAAAATGGAGAGGGGAAGAAAAAGTCAAAAAACGACTGATTTCACCTGAGCAGCTAGCCCAGTTTTGGCATCTTAGAGGTTATTTCAGTTAGAGAAACTGACTGGTAATGTCCGGAATTCTAGTAGTAGAAATTTATTTATTTACAACAAAAGTATAGGGGACAAAAGAGGATGGGATAGAGGAAAAGTCAAGATAAAGAAATAAAAATTTTCCAGCTAGTTCTGACTAGTTCCTGAACTCTTCTATCTCCATGTATTTACACTGTTATATATGTGATCAGGGGATGAATATGACCCAATTAGCCTGTGAATTTTCTGAAAAAACTCACCCATCTACCACAGATGCATGTGGGTAGTGATGTGATGCTATTCCTGGAAAGTCTATGTGGAATGCCCACATTTCAGAAGTGGTATCGCTCATCCTCAGGCAGTTGAGTACTCAAATTCTGCCTTCTGTGACACCCTCGCAATAATTTTGACTTGTATTTGGATTGCTGTGACCAAGGTGTTTTACAAACCAATCTAATTTTTAGAGTTACATCAAGTAAAACAGTGTGGTGATATTGTCTGCAGAATAAACAGGATAACTAAGGTACTGATTTCCATGTAAATGGATACTCTCGTGTTTGGTAATTTTGACCAGGAAGACTTAGCCCAACTTTAGGAATTATTTTAAAATAAAACCTCTATACAATGCCAAACATTGTGAGAACTTACATAGTTTCCATTCACTAGGCACCACACAATGTTTCATCTTTTTCAGCAGGCTTCAGAATATTTCTGTATTTTCTCTGTATTGCATCTACAAAACCCAGGTACAGAAACCTTCACTAGTTTGTCTTTGATGACACGGAAGGTGACTATTATATTTGCACACACTGGACCAGAAACTTATTTTCTAGTTCCATACTCAAAAAATCTTCCCACTTTTTCAAATATGAAAAGTTAGTATTTGGTAAAACACGCATCTTGAGCAAATGTTTTCTAAAATCCATCAACACATGTTCTTCACGTACTACATGTTCTACTTCGTACTAGTTTTGTTGTCTAGTTTGTATGTCTAGTTGTCTAGTTTTTTTCTATTTTTTCTCCATTTCCTAGTTTTCTAGGCACGAAAAATGATAAAGGAAAAATGATAAATGCAAAAGCAATGTGATGAAGAAATGTAGAGACAGAACTCACAATTACAGAATTTTTACTCTTTTAGAACATTTAGATTAGGATGCATCCAGCAGAGACTCCTGAATACTTATCTTAATTTTTCACCCTCTATGACAGCTCTTTGAGTCTCACATTTAAAAATGGCCTTTAGCTATGCTTTCTCCAAAATAAGGATTCTGCCATCAAAGGTGATACTTCAAATAAGCATTATCAAATGTGTTTCTACTTTAAAGTACTGACAATATTTAAGCAAGTTTTTGTCCATCCATTTCTATTTACTCATACTTAGATAAAAATCTCCTGTATTAAAAAAAAAAAAAAAAAAAAAAAAAAAAAAAAAAAAGGGGCCTTTCCCCTTTACAGATTTTGAGAATTTAAAATATGTCCTTCTAGGTTCTTACACTGCAAAAAACCTTTACCTAAGTGCCCCCTACAGAAGCATTAACATACAGCAAGACCAAATCAAGAACCTGACTTAATAACAGTAAATCTTCTATTCCATGCCAAACCCCTTCAGCTCTCCACAGGCCTCCTGTAACTCTCCTTGGGGTTCAAGACTGCGGTGGAACCCTCCCCACACTAAGAGGAAGCTAGATGCAGAAATCTCTGAAGCCTCTGAGGTCCAGCCACCAGAAAGGAAAATAGGAGCTTCCCATATTTAAGTTGTCTATATACCAGAATGTCATTACTGGAATTCTTTAATACTTTTTTTAACTTTAAAAGTCCTTCTCATCTTGACTTTGCAAGGCTATTTATGTGTGTTCACATAAAACAGTTTCCCTAAGGCTTTTAGCTCTGTCATACCAGAATTTCCACTAAAAAGGTCATTGAACTGAATGGTTGTAGCTTTTGGGCACACAAAACAGCACTGTGGTTTCTTGCCTCTACTAAAAACATGTGTTACATTTATATTTCCAATTCTGCAAGCGTTATTGAAGAGGAGAATCAGTTAAATTGTGGATTATCCAATTTACATACAAACCCTGTATTAAAAGCCTGGCTTTAGCTGACAAGTCACACAACACGGCAGAAGCTATTGAACATATTTAGTATCCAGTTGCAGTCACGCAAATCTAGAGTAACAGCTCTGAGAGAAATAGAGTTACCATGGTGTAAAGTCTGAAGTAATTTGGAACAGAACTTGGCCACCTGGCATTAACTCACTTCACTAAACCTAAAGCCCTGTAAGGGTCAAGCAACGAGTAACTACATAATTTGTGAGAAGAAATGCCTAGAAAACCAGGACACAGAGGTGAAATGAGGATAAATGCTTTGCTTTCATGCAGAACTTTCTGGATTTTGTTAGTCTATGCCAGACCACGGATATTGCTTTAATATGCCATGAATATTTTAAGTGTGACATTCCATTCATTTTAAATAAGATACGATTCATACAGAATTCACGTGGCAGGCCCTAGAATTTTAAAATAGCTTGAATATAGCAAGCAGATGTATAAACCTTTAAAAAAATTTAGTTGGGATTTCCTTTTCTACATAATATATGTAATTGTTTCAACTATGGATTGTTTAATATTTGTTTCTATATCTAGTTTATGTATTTCAGAATAAATACTAAGGGCTGAAATCTGAAAACAAGAAGAGCTTCTTCACAGCAGTAGGCTCTTAAGGTTTGGAAGTTTTTGCAAGGTTGCACTTACACCTTGTAGGTAACAAAGTATACCTAGAGAAAAGATATAGGGAAAATACGCTAAATCCCTGTTAAAAATGCTGAGTATATGCTTAAATGAATATATATATATATCAGCCTTTATGAGGCTTCAGAATATTACTTGTATGTAAAACAAAACCCCTCTACTGAATACCACTGCCACTGTTAGCTCTGGAGCAAACGGAGCAGCAAGCCTATATTCACAAACTCCCAGTCGAAAGGAACCGTACACAATTCCCAAAAATGAGGAAAGTTCACCTCTTTTGCAAAGAACAAAGCAATTAACACACATGCCCAGAGCCGGCAATCACCGCCCGTGCACCTGAAAGGTAGAGGTGCCGAAGCCTGCTTGGCTTCGGGCAAGGAGAGAAGCACGCTCGGCTCACTCCCTCGCTGCTGCTGTTGGTGCCGTGGGGCAACCTCGGACCGCCTGGAAAACAAACCGGAGGCGACAGCCCTGGGAGCGCACCTCCCGCTGCCGGGGCGACCGGCGACCGCTCGGGACGCGAGTGCGTGACAGCCGCGACAGCCTCCTCCGCCCCTACCGTCGCCCGCCGAGTTTCAGCGCCCGCCCGCCGTTCCCTACCTTTGCCCCTGGCCTGGCGGCGGCTCCCTTCGGGGGCAGCGCGGGTGGGACAACGGCGACGGCCACTAGCGGACGGGCGGGCGGCCAGAGGAGCTGCCGTGAACCTCGGTCCGTCTTCCCCCTCTCTCCCCCCAATTTCCCTCACTCATCTGCCTTTGGCGGAGGTGGCTGCCGGCGAGCGGGGCGCTGGGGCCAGTGCCCCCGGCACGCCCGCCCCGCCGCTGCGGGCGGAGGTAACCGGCGGCCCCGGGCCGAGCCGGGGGCGGGGGTGCCCCGACAGCTGAGGCCGCTGCGGGCGGCGCGCCCGGCCGGGGAACTGCAGGCGGCGCTGGCGGCGCCTCGGACAAAGGGTAAATTCATGTTGCCTTTCCTCAGCGCGGCGGCTCCCTTCGGGGGCAGCGCGGGTGGGACAACGGCGACGGCCACTAGCGGACGGGCGGGCGGCCAGAGGAG
>JBCJKH010076255.1:0-33938 GCA_039877255.1 Loriculus beryllinus | reverse complement strand
GGTTCCTGCTGTCTGAAGTATCTGACAGCCAGGAATGCTGGCAGGAAAATAGGTTTTATTTTCCGGCATAAGCACAGTGTCTGGATCAGGGTTTCAAAGTTGAATACAGTGTCACATGGAAAGGTCAATATTTTCTGCGGCAGTTTTACACTCGTTGTGATTCCACACATATCAGGTCCCAGTGATGGACTGCGAGGATCATATCTAACAGGCAGCAACTACTAAGATGTTATGGGGTTCCCATCTAGACACAGCACTCCCCAGAACTGGCTAGCTGCTGCCTAACAAAACTGTGTTTAAAAACTAGACCACGATAGTGTTGAGGTGAGGGAACATTTTTTCTTTTTGCCACCAGCAAGTGTTATACACATAGACTGGCAATCTTTGAAGTACTAAGGCTATACATAGTACCTGTACTTTGGAAAATAGAGCAAGAATAAAATGGGCATTTAAAACAACAACAAAAAATGTCTACATGAGATTTCTATGAATTTAAAACATTTGAAAACATAAAGAATCTCCCATCAGCATTTACTAGTTTCCAAGTCTTTATAAAAGAGATATTTCTCATATATTCATATCCTTTGGGAATGTTGCCATTATGCAGAATGGTATTTTTTGCATATTCCTACTACAGGCTGAGTTACTAAACAAAGGGCCATCTATTAAATTTTTACATGGAAAGAATACATAGGGTCTTTGATGATGAAGGCTGCTTTCCACTGCCACGATCTGAAAGACGAGTAATAAAGAAATTATTTTTCACAAGAACAGCAGTAGCTTAATCAAGCTATTTTGTGGGTCCCAGATTATGATAAACATATTCTACATTGCCTTTTATACCTCTATGATCATGTCAGAGTTATGCATATTCTGGCCATGATGGAAAACGACACAAAATGAGCAGATTTGTCAGTATATCCATCCTTCATAGGATGAGCATGGATGTTGCACATCTGGTTGTGCACCTAGTGGTGAACATTTGAAAGTGTTCAGAGAAAATAAAGGAAGTGGAGATTTTAAACAGGAAGGGAAAGTATAAAGGGGGTCAGCAAGGGGTTAGCAAGGAACCCTCTAGCAATGTGAAAATGAAAACATCCCCCCAAAATACACACTAAGAAATGAAAACTCAACAAACTTATTTCACTGAAAGCAAGTTAGAAGTTCTTGCTGTCCTAAGGAGCAGGAGGCTCAGTGGCTTCAAGTCGCCGTGTCTCATTAAATATGGTTTTCCTACATTTACCTCTCCTTCAGTGTTCCCACCAGTTCTGTTACTTGTATTATAACATATGATATGATCTGCAAGGCTGTTTACCAGCCATTCTGGGGCAATTTCCTTACAAGTTGATTTCAGATCACTTTCAGATGGTTGGTTTTTTGTGCCAATGATGCTGAGCATTTGAAATTGTTTTATCATCCAGATGATTGTTTTGTTTCTGTGGAAAGAAAACTCCATCTACTCCATTTTGTCAGAAAGCAGGAATGTATTAGAATATAGAGTCTGTATGGTTATATATCCATGAATATTCCAATATAAAATATAATTTTTAAGCAATTCATGGAGAATGAAGTTGCAAAACTATGACTGTTAACTGTAATGTGTGAACCCGAAGATAAATCATGATCTCCACTCTGTTTTAATAACTGTTTGATAAAATATCCATTTTTTCCCAACTGTTAATCAGCTGTTTTCAATGCTAAGAGGTTACCCAGATGATTCGTACACCACCACTCATAGCGAAGCTGGAGCATGTTCTTTTTCTCTTTTCAGATCTGAGCTGCAGATTGCATGTTTCATACAAGAAGCCTGTTCCCAGAGAAATGATTTCCAAGTGTACATTTTATTTAAAATGATCATTTAATGCTTGTAGTTGTCTGCCTCCTTATCTGCTGTCTGTTTTCCCTTTGTAAAGTTTCACTGAACTCCATAGAGATGGCTCTTCTGTGCTTTTGTTAGGGATTGTCATATTCTTACCATAATTGCCCAACACAAACCTCTTAAGAGTTACTGTGTTTGAGGCTGAATTTTAATAGAAATACTCAGGAAACCATTTCCATCTCAGGCAGACTATCTGACCATCCAACACAGAAAATACCACTCTTTTTTTTCCTGTGAGAATGATATTTCTACTCTAAGCACATAATACAGATTTGCCTGTAGCCAGAACACTATTTCTTAAAATGAGTCATCCATGAAAACAGATAGGTTTAAATTACAGAAAAATGCTTTGCAAACTAACCAGTGTTGCAAAACCAGAAATAGCTCAGGAGACCTGGAGAGACTCCAGTTCCACAGCATTCATCCATTCCCCCAGTCCCCAGCCATTCAGTCTTCCTGTCATCCTCCCTCCTTTTGGGAGATTGTTAAGTTTTGATTAATGCAAGACTAAAAATCTGTCCAGAAATGGATGTGTTAATAGGGAGTAAGAAACAAGTCACTCTTTCTGCACCTACTATTTCCAATAGGAGAGTCACTGTAGAGGCTGTTCTGAGCTTTGTCTCACAGTCTCTACTTTTGTTACATACATAAATTTGGGACAGCACAGTTAAGGAACAGACAACCACAGAGCATTTCATCCAATGAATTCCCTTGCCTGTTCATGGAAAGAGTTGACTGAAGCTAGCACAGTGTTTCTGTTTGTGGTTTTGATGAGCTGAATCCAAATCCAACCATTTTCTGTTCCATCTGGAAGCATAAAAGCCATAGCCTGTCCTGGAAGTACAGGCATTTTGGATCTAGAAGTAAACTCCTTCAACAGTTGCAGAAAAGCCTGGATTATTCTACAGAACATAAGGCTTAGACTGTGGATGTTACAAAACCTTTCCTGCCATGACAAACTGCAACCCGGAGTCATCTATTTCAAACATGAACTTCTTTCTGCCTCCTGCTTACAGAGGTCTGCTTGGGGACAAGACCTGAAACAGAGTTGAATTCCTGATTCCTGTCTTCTCACCAGTTAAAACAGCCAGCCAGGGCCAAAAAGACAGCTCATCCCAGCCACCACCCTGGCCCAGTGTTACACTGCAGCCTGCATATAATAATTTAGAGATGAGGCTTTCATAAAACAGGGTAGCCCCATGGCTTCAAAAATATTTGCAGGAACAGCTCTGTCACATGAGTACTTCTTTGCAGAACTATGAACTCGGAATCACAACACTTAAGTCAACATCAACGCACGCTGCTGATGGCCTGAAGACTGTGATTATTTCAACAGAATTAGCGAACAAATGGGAAGGAAAATCTGCAACCAGTTTGTGTCAAATAAAGTGCATTAACTGTTGGACATCTGTACTTGCATTTCCTCTCACCAAACAGTTTGTTATCACTTAAACAAATTCACAATATTTCTCCATGCCTCTGAATAGATTCATTGTTTGCATCTACCCCCTCTTCTTCCTCTTCTCCTTTCTCCTTCCCTCTCCCCCTCTTCAAAAAGGTTTGCTCAAAACCATTGCACCCCCTAAATCACTGCCAGCTTTTCCAGGCATTAGGCTTCCTATACGTAATAGCTGAGAATGAGCCCCCAACTTTGAAATCAGACAGCCTGTATACCAATACTTGCACTTTCCAATGGGAAACATCTTACTTCTGTTCTTCTTCCCCAATATTCTTTTTCCTTTCCTCTTTCAGTGCTCTCACGCTCATGGTTGAGGGAGGTTTAAACAGAGTCTCACCATGCCACAAAATACATAGCAGCACTTTGGGAAGTTTGACAATCTAGAATACATGTTTAGACTTCCCGACGCAGAGACGGGAAAAGAGAGAAAAAGAGAGAAAAGAGAGTTCTGGCAAGCTTCCTGGAGATGAGATGCAATTGCTTTGCTCTATGATATACAGAAGGAGCTGTTACAGGCACTTTGAACATTTACAGAACACCAATTCAAGAAGAACAAATAATTTTTTAATCTTTGTGTTCTAATTAAATGCAACTTAGTGGAGTTTCTGCATATGAGAAATCTGACTGGAAAGAAATCAGATTGCTGTGAACTAAAAATAAATAATAGCATGACACTGCACAGCATGTAAGTATGGCACAGTTCCTCTCAAAGTACCTCTCAGATTTTCTGGCTTTTCCTCCTCTGACTTCTTTAAGAAGTGAGTGCCCCTTCATCATTTTCTCTCCTGTGTGATTACTCATTTCCTGCACGCATGGCATTTGGGACAATTCATAAAATCTATTAGGTCCACATATGCTGGGAAAAACAAACTGGAATTTCCAGGTGTTATCTGTGCACATCACTTTAAAAATGATCTGATCTAGCTGCGTGTCCATATGCACAACATGGTTTATATATACAATTCTAGTAACAGCCACCTAAACATATTTGAACCTTTCCTCGCTTATTATAGTCTTTGGTCTCTTAACTTGTTTTCAGTACAATGTGCTGTCTTTTGAACATCCATGGCTTCCCCACCCTTAGCTCCTTCTGACCTCCCTCTTCCCCATCTCTGAACTGCCTTCTCTTCTTCAGTGCCCATGAAGCCCCCCAACAATCAGATCTCATCATCCCCAGGTCTCCTCTCAGTTGACTCCTTGCATTCCCCATGTTTCTATCCCCAAGGCAAGTGAGACAAAGGCAGATGGAAATTATACTCAGAAATTCCAAATTCTTCCAACATTTCTTAAACTAGATCTTTCACTTCAAAATTTAGATCACTGTTTAGAAGGTGAGTTTGCACTTGTCGGTAACGTCATTATTTATAATGCACCTTAACTCCAATGATCACTTTCAGTCTTCACTAATTTGCAGGTTTTTATTGTGATTCAGCAGACACAGATTTTTAAAACCAGGAAGTTAATGTTTTCTAAAAGGCTGAACAAATAATACAAGAGGTCAAGCACTCTGAAACAGATCTCTCAAATTCAAAGGAGATTTTATGTAAAAGCAATGTTTCCTTTAAAAAACTGAAAAATAAAAGCAGATCATGGATACCTCAAATGAAGCCAGGAAAATACTTTGAAAGCATATTTTGTCTCACAGCAGTTATCACCAGTTTGTGTAGAAATCTCAATGCACAAAGCGCACTCCTGCTCCTAAGGCACTCAGCTCCCCCTTGCTCTGTGTGGATTGCCTACAGTCTAGAGCGGGAGACTTGCCCTTCAGATGTTAGTATAATAATAATCATAAACATAGCAAAATATCCTAGTTGATCTTTTTTGGCTCATGGCCTGAAAAATACCCCAACCATAAACAGCAGGGTTGTTTTTTTTTCCCTTCCATGTGCAATCACATTTATTTCTCCCAGCAGATACAACAAAAATCATTGGTAACAATAAAATCTTAAGAAAAAGCAAACCTGTTTCAGACACAGCTATACAAAAGGCACCTTCAAAACCAAGCTCCAACATACTGCAGTGGTGTTATGTTTTTTTAATATTTAAAAGCAGTCTCTCTCAGAATAGGAAATCTTCAAGGGAATAATAATGCAATTCAAATGGATGTAAGAAGCCAGGACATACAGGAGATAGCTTATTGCATTATTCTAAAATGATCTGTTCAAATATGCGTGTTTTAACTCATATCACAGCAATTTTGAAGCATCCTACTAGACTGTACTATCTATATAAATCTAGGTAGCCAAACATTTTAATTAATAAAATGATAGCATTGGTTAGAATCATAACAAATGTGCAAATAAAATTCACAGAGAAAAATCAAGCTCTTCCCAAAAGAACAACAAAAAAATGAGAGGACCTTTAGGGAAAAGGTTTTAGGAAGCAGTAAATACATCTGAGAGAGGCAAGGTTATCTGGGATTTATACGTTTTTCCAAATATTTATGCCAGGTGCTAAAAAGCAGCATTGCCCTTGCTTGAAACTATTTGGACAAGCAGGCTTACGGCTTTCCTCTCTGTGTAAACAGTACAGCAGCATTCTAAACAGATTAATAGTGGTATCTGTTCAAGTCAAATATTTATGTAAGCTAAATGAGTGGAAAAGGTGGTCTAAGGAGAATATTTTAACCACAAATTCTAAAAGGTACTGAAGTACCCTGCCTGCATGCAAACAGCCCACCTTCACAAAATCATGTTGTTTAAAATGGAAAGGTTTCGTGACCTAATCCATTATTTCCGGTGACCTAAGAAAGATTTTCTCTCCCTTTCAGAGCTGTCAGAGACATTTATGTTTGTGCTAACTGCCACAGCAGAGGTACCAGTATGAAAGCCTGCAAAACCAGAGTTCAATGGCCAAGCAGTAGACTGAGATGGGAACACACATTCTCTCCAGTCTTACTGTGGTTTTATTCTGCAATTATGAATGAGCAACTAATGCTTAAATTGTCTCATCTGCACTCAAGTGGAAGGGAAACAGAAAAAGTGAGATGGGGACCACGCTGCTCCATCATGTCAGAGGGTAGCAGAGCCCTTGGACAGTCAAAGCTGCCATCCCTGGGGCAGGCTGCTCCCAAGGGAAGATATTGTTGTTGTTTGCACAGCAAGGGCCACAGACTACTGTCAGTCTGTAACGGAGGACAGTATGGAATAGGTCTTCTAGTCCACAAAATCTATTGAAGAACCTCTGATTTTATGGTGGTGTTTTGGAAAAAAGCTCTACCAACCACTTGTGGGAAGTTCTTGCCAGAGCTGGGACCAATACACAAGACCAGCCAAGTCCCTCTNNNNAACGCATTTTTTTCCTTTCCTAACCCATTTTTGTCAATTTCTAACCTGTTTTAAGCTATTTTTTCCCTTTTCTTACCTATTTTTGACTTTTCAATACAAGTAAGAATTCATAAACAGCTATGGAATTAGAGCAGCACATCACAGAGGCTGAAATATTTTATAGCTTAAACCTGACGGGTCATATTTCACCACAATGTTTTCAACATCTGCAGATTTCCCTTGTTTTTCAGAAGACAGAAGTAAATGTCTTGCAGAACAGGCATCAGAAAGGAACAGCCAAGATACTTAGGTGGCACAGCTGTACTGCCTCAGTAGCTGGACAGAAAGCTTTCCCCAAGAGTAAGCGGAGTGAGGAAGCCTTGCACAGCTACATGCTTTGACCCTTGTTTTGTTAATCCAGGCATTTGTCTTCTGTGTTGGAAGCCAAACAGCAATGGTTAATTGGTCTGGATCACAGAAAGACCGGTGGAAGCACTCAATGCATGGGAAAATCACCTTCTGCTAAAGCCAAGTCTCTAAACACCAGCACTGATGGGCCCTGGGGATGTTACCAGCCAGGAGACTCACCATCTTCAGGAATGACCCATTTCTACACCCCAGTGGGCTGCAGTATAGCGCTGGGCCTGGTTGCTTTGGGGACTTTGGGCACAGGCTGAGAGAGCAGAAGGCGCAGAGGCACTGCTGGCTGCATCAGCAGCGGGGAACGGGTACACTGGAGGCAGACAGTTCCAGGGAAAGGAAGCAGGAGGGTTGTTAATTGGATGGCTAGTAGGTTTTTCTGTGTGGGACGGTTTGGGAAGTTTGTGCTGCCTATGCAGTCTGTGGGAGGTGATACAGCTGGTGTGCAGCTCTACGAAGCAAACACCTACACTTCAGCCTCCTGCCATCTGAATTTGCACATTAAACTGGAGCTCCAAACCATGACAACACAGATCTATTACTAAGTGGAGGAAAAGGAAGAGAATTTCCCTATGTACAAGAGCTCCAAACAAACAAAAACTGCAAAGGAGAAGCCATTTGTCAGGGGAAAGTAGCTTTTCTCCCCATTAATTTCCTGCAGAGATGTGAAAGCAGGTAAGAAAGGTTTTTGAGAGAGGCACTGCCTTACTGAAGATGTGGAAGCACCTTCGCTTGTGTGGATGACAGCTGTAGGAGGTGTGAGGCAGGAGCCCATCCTGCACCCACATCCAGCAGGAGCAAAGGAGATAGGGGATGGAGGAGACAAGCCCTTGGTGCAGATGCGGGGAGCATCTGGTGCTCCCAAAGGAGGAGGGATACCTTTCCCAAATGGTGGCGCACCCTTATCAAGAGCCACAGGGTTTTGCACAGCCAGCTCAGGTTCTTGTATGTTAGCCAAAATTTTTGGTCCCCTGCCTTACACCCTGTCCCCATTTGCAGGGGCAGACAGGGACAAGGGAGTGAACACACTCATAAGTCTTGCAAGAGATTCCCAATACAGCACCTCCTGCTGTTCCCAGTTTGGAAAACTCTGGGAGCAGCAGCTCACACAGCTGAACTCCTCCTGACTTGTTTTTGCAGCACAGGCTCCAGAGAAGAAGCCTTATGTCGGACCTGGGTTTCCAGCTGGTTTCCAGCATTCCCAGCTGAGCTTTCTTGCAGGAAATGTGCACCTTGGAGCACAGCCATCTGCATCGGCTGTAATCCCAGCAGCTTTCCTGCCTCACTGGGTCTGGGGATAGCAGCCATGGAGCATGGCACAGGAGCCATCCTGTTCTATCCCAGCCTCAGAAAGGCAGAAAGTTGAAAAAGAAAACACAAAGCTACCCAAAACACACGGCTGCAATTCACTGCTGCTCAGCTGGCGTGGGTCTGATCGCTGCTGTTCACATGAAGGTCAGGAAGGCTTTGTTCAGCCTGTGCAATGCCCTCCCATCTGAGCCTCAGCCTGCAGAAATGTGTGCAGGAAAAACAAAGCCAAGCAACCTGTCAAAAATTAACTGCTGCATGATTATAGACTGGGGCAATAAAAGCTGAGTTATAAATCTTGAGGGATAAATGGGTTTGGATTAAATAGTCCACTTTTAGAGGCTTGAGTTCTGAATTTCAGCTATCTTTTTCAAATACAGAGGTGGTGCTCTAAGCAGCTATGCATAAGGAAATGTCATTGCCAAAGAAAAATTACTGAGGACAACTGGGACTAGATTAGAGACTATTCTAGAAGATCAGGAAATGGAAGTGGTGTTTTCACTTAGATTTAGGGAATCTCGTCAGCAAGCAATACTTCCATTCAGTTCTTTTTGCAAGACGGGTTGCTCTGTCAGAGGATGCTGACTGCTGGCAGTCACAGCCCCAGCCCTCGTGCCACAAACACTAGCTTTAAGAGGTTTGCAGACAACTGGTCTTCAGCCACACTTCTGCAGAATGTTGAGTTAGCATTTTGGGGATGCTTCCAGAGCAACAGCCGGCATCTCGATCTTGGATGATGATACCTCTTCTCCTTCCTCCAGGATTTACTGGGCTGGCAATTCAGCTCGTGTCATCTAATTGCTCAGGCAAACTGAATCATACAAAATCTGGTCTGACTCAGGAGAGGAAATTTCACATTCTTGCACACAGGCACACAGGAAAGACTCACACATTTTTAAATGAGTAACCAAAGACAGAGCAACTTCTGAAGGAGGCTGATAACATGGCTCTGTCCTTATGCTGGTCAAAACTGAAGCTTCACATCTGCAGCACGCACCTCTATTTTGTACCAATGGATTAGTACAAACCTACCAAACACATTCTAACTTAGGCATTCAACTTGCAGAGAGTTGAGAGAAAGCTATTTTCTGTCTCAACTGAAAATAATAGTAATAGTTCTATTGCACACAGGAAGTATGAAACTCTCTTCAAAACAGGAAAGAGAGGATGCTTTCTGGATGAACAACACATCTAGATGCATGTTATTTTCTAGTCTAAGTGGATTCCTTTCCAGATGAGCGTTTTTTTACACCACTGCTTGTGTAGGTGGGATGCATCACATGCTTGTTAATAGTCAGTAGACTTTAGTTAATGTAATTAGTATTAATAATTACAAGTTCACAGAACTGATATTTTAGATATAGCTCATGAATATAAAGCACTGCAAAGAAAAGTCAAGTCACTTAGAAAAAAGTAAATATTCTGATAGCTTCTTTTTCTTAACATCTTGCTGTTGTACAGTAATACCATATCATAAGAAAAAAGTACATACTTTGGGGGTGGTAGTGGGGATTTTAGACTGAAACAATTTTAAGGGAAGTTACAGGAAACCCTGTTAAATGGATGTCAAAATTTTTCCAATAAGCCAAGCCAAATTCAGTGTAATCCAATCTAAGGAACATCAAGGGGAACATTCTGAGCCTTGCTATGATTATCTGTGTCTATGCCTCCACACAGTCCAATTTTCACTGCAGTGTGACTTAGCATGGGGTTCATAAATAGATCCTTAACCTTCCAATTAAGTCACATTACATCTGAATTAAGCATTTTTTTGTGGTGTCATGCTATATGCTTCGGATAACAGGGCAAGGTACTGATTGAATGTAAACTGTGATTATACACAAACTCAGAAATACCTGAGTACTTGCTCTCCCACAGATTGCATGCTACAGCTGATTTTGCAATGGCCTTTTTCCAGTTAATGTGATGATTTTTTTTATATTCTATAGAGAGAGGATTATCTCCCTCCCTCCTTTCCCTCCTTCTCACAACTTAATGACAATTGATATACAGACACACTAAATAGCTTTACTCTTGAATGAATCAATTTGTAATTTAACACATGGGAGCTCCAGAACTAATGTACTGCCACATCAGTAGAGGGACACAACTCCAGATTTAGGAATTTTCCGTTTCTCTACTCTCCCCCTGCTTTCTCAGCTTTCTGATAGATGTGTTGTTTGGCTTCTTCCTACCCACAAGAGGAAGATGGAGGACACATTAGGCTGGTTGTTCAATGTGCATAGATGAAAGGCAGAAAACTGAGCCAAAGAGTCATAAAACTTCCAAGGCTAACTTCTGCAAGCCCTGCAGTCTGACTGAGCTTACATGTCTGTGTGCCTTTGCAAATTAATCTGCAGATCAGAAAGGACCCTTTGTATTTTTCATTTTCTATCATTCTAGCCAGTCCCAGAAAAGCAGCAAGCATCATTGGCTCATGCTTGCACCAGCTGAGATCTTGTGAGCATCTTATTCTTCCTTCTCAACTCCCAGACCCCAAGTGCAGGATGTAAAAGGACCCCTCTTGCTGGGGATGGTCAATAAGAACATGGGCTTCGAGGCTAGATTGCTCTATTACAAGATGTCAAATCAAAAGCCAACTAGTCCTGTGGCTCTGCAGAGACCAGTGTAATGAGCAGTGGTCATCTTCCTTCAGCAGTCTGAACCACTGGAGGCCAGATGAGGGTCTGGAACAATCACTGCCTAATTTAGGTCTGGAAGAAAAATTCCTCATTGGACCCAGTGTCTGTTGTCCAGCCCAGAAATCACAGATTTGAGTCACAGTGGCCTGTCCAACAACTGACGGTGGGGAATAGAAGAACCTTGTGGTTCACTGCAGATGAAAGGAGGTGCTTTGAGGAGCTGTCTGAATATCCAGCAGCAGCAAGGCACCTGGAGGGGCCATGTACACATTGTGGGATGCCTTGCCAATGTCAACACCATCACCACAAATTTTGAGATGAAAAAGTTCTTAAAGTGTCTATATTAGACCAACAAGCCACCCCTGTTCAGACTAACTGGGCAGTCACACACAGTATATAGCCAGAGGTATGCAAAATGCTTTATTTTCATCATGTACATCATAAACATCCGTCCTTCCACAGCACTAGAAAGCTGTCTCACTGCTGTTCCTTCAATCACTAGTTGTTCACTCATCAGACAACAATCAGCTGTGATGACCTCCCATCCCATCCAAGGACAAACCTAATGCACCCAACTACAAACAGTTCTGGTCTTTGAAATTGGCAGTGAAAGAAACACCCTATACCCTATATAAATCAGTAAATTTTGCTAACAGTTTACAAGAAGAAAAAAAAAAGAAAGTCTTCTTTCTCCAACAAATTCAATTCCTGAGCAGTTTCTGAAAAGCTCAAAAAAGCTGCACTTTGCACCACGCTGTTGGTTATTTTCTGATTGATTCCATGACACTGCAGCAGTGCTTTGGCCAGAGCTTTTCCTTGACCAGAAAAAAAGCTGAATTTGAATGCCTAATATTGCAGTCCACACAGCGGAGACTTCCCTTTCAGGAAGCACTTTAGTCTTCTAAATTCCAAATTCCTGATTTTAGGAGGCTTGGCAAAGTGCAAGGATCCATAATTGTGCACGGAAAATACTGAAAGTGTGAGTGAATGCCAAAAACCTCATCCCCTGCAGGCAGAACAGCTACATTTGCATGAAATCCTTTCCTAGATAAGGATTTCTGATCCAGAAATGTATCATAAAGGTTACAGGTGTTGTTTCTTTTGCTCAGACAGTAGAATTAAGACCCAAAAAAAGACTCAATTCAAAACACACTACAGCAAAACAGCAGCAGAGATGAGAACATGAAATCTATGTAATTGTTCTGGGTTTTGTTGCTTGGGTATCCAAAGCCGAGCAGCAGCTGTTGTGAAAGCAGCAGGGGGGTAACTAGAGGAGCCTGGCTTGCCAGAGGACCTCCCTGCAGAAGCCACTGACCCCTTCACCAGCCCACCGACAGCCACTGAGCAGCAGGTTCTCCAAATGCAACGGATCCAGGCCAGAACACAGCTTGTTCCCTCCTCTGCAAGGCAATCGCCTCTTACAGATAAGGAAGTAATCTCCTGAACTCATTGCAGCTCAGCATGAAGCCCAAATCACCCCAAATTTTGGAGCCTTAGATGTACAGCTCAGTGTGAAATATCTCAAGATATTCAGCTGAATTGCTGAGCAATTTCAGCAAAATGGGTTTTAGCTGCTATTTTCCTTGTGTTCTGTATGCTTATCTTGATGTGCTTTTACAGTTCCCTCAGCATACAATGAATCAGGAAGAATAAATACAAATGGACCTGAGGGGGTAGCCTGCTGCTAAGTCTGTCCTACCATTCAGCAGTACAATCACAGCTGTGTGTGACAAAATCAAAACAACTATCTTCTACCACACATGGCCTGCTGTAGCTATATGCTTATTTTCTACAGTGACAGCATAATGTTTGTCAAAAATATGTGTACATCATGTACATACATATATAAACTTATGCACACATACGAATTTCCAGTACTGTGCACAACCATAAACGGAAACATGTCAACTTGACCATTAGCCAATATAAAGAAAGCTAAAAGAAATTTTAGCTCACACACCTATCCCTACTTCCACTGCCAAGATGTGGTTTAGCCATCACGTTTTCCTATTAAAAAAAGAAGTGGAAATGTTTCCTCTGTTCCTGTGTTAAGACATGTAGAAATAGGAAAAGTTACTAACACAATGACCCTCTGGACAAAACTTTATATCATTTATACCTAAAGCATATTATTTTGGTGTTATTGCAGTTGACAGCGTTCAGAAATCAGCAGAGCCAGGATCTCCCTCCCTTCCATAAGCAACTCAAATGCACAAAAGCAATTAAAATACAGAAAAAGAGAAAGACTGTAAGACGTTTGATCTCTTGAAGTCATTAACTTGGGGTGCCAGCTGCCTTTGCCACAATACCTCTGAGACTCACGTAATTCCCCATTTTTAGAAATTTCAGTCTCAGGAGAGGAGGATCTGAAGAGTCGTGCTACAGTGCAGCTGCAAAGGGGTTTAAGTGACTTGGTGAAACTTAGGAGCAAAGAGAGTCAGCACCAGGGCTGAGAGTAACACAGCCTGATCCTGTTGCAATCCCTTCTCAGTCACACTTCATCCTTGATCTTTATAAACTCAAATCACTACTTAGGTTAGGTGCATCTTTCACAGGAACCTACTTCTTGCAACATGAATTCCCCAAAACAAAATATAGGTAAAATAAAAAATCAAAAATAAAAAAGGAGCCCAGTCCAGAAAGCAGGATTGTACCTTTAAGTGCTCTGACAGAGAGCTCTAAGTGTTTTCTTCCTGCTCAGGAGGCTTGTTGGCAGCCTTAGCCGACCTGCATCCTGCTATGTTTTTAATCATGGGCTATGGGCCATGGCTCATTCAGGAGTTGCTTGTATATTGCTGGTTAATCTTAACCTTCCCCTTTAGTATTAGGGGAGATGTGCTGTCTAGCATGGAGGTAGAAGTAACCAAGCCAATGGGACTAGCTTTCAGACTTGGGGATGGGGTGGAAATGCTACTGAAATTGTGACAGACTTCAGCTCACACAGAGAGAGGTGCAGCTCTTGCATTGACACACAAGATCCAGATGCCACCAAGCCAAGGACCAGCAATCTGCTCCCCAGAGCTGAGTGCACAAGGGCTGCCTCGCTGCTGATCTCCCCCTCCTTGATGCTGTTTAAAGAAGAGAGCAAAGGAAAGAGATTTGCTGCATCTTTTCAGGCAACCTTCTGCCTGCAGCCCTGCAGAAGAAATGAGCACATGGACACAAGACCCTCACAAACATCCCCAAAAAGGTCACACAGCCTGAAGAGCTGCCAGCCCCTCTCTTCTGTCCCCAGGCAGAGAGCTGGACAGACTCTAACCATGAATCACAGGCAGCAAAGTCAGAAGGACTTAAGCGTTTGAAATCTTGCATATACAGCAAAACCAATGGACACTCCAAAGAAAAAGGTTCAGGAGGTTTCTGTGCTCACTTTAAGAAGAGCTGATGTCTTCAGAGGCCGTTTTTCCCTCTGGACATTGTAAGTCAAGAGACATGGCCCACATTATGGGCAGCAAATGAGTGAACTGTTTCCCAGGACGATCACAGTAGGAGCAGGATCTTTCTAGCACACTAATTACAGGGAATGGTGAGGATGACTAAAGCACACTCGAAAACTCCTTGTAGATGCATTAAAGATGACATCTCTGCTCGGGGGCTCTCCCAGAACATCCTATCAGACTCTACTAGTCGTGTCACTTCATATTATCTGACATGATGTCATACGTGGCTGATAAAACCAGACAGACATACTCAACAATAATGAAACTGTGCCTCCAGAAAATGGCAAAATGAGTCCCCTGTGACATTGTGACCAAGCAAATTAAAGCCAGCAGGGAAAAAAATATGTTCACACATACTTTTTTGCTATCTAATATGAAATTATTCAGTTATTTACTATCCAAATATTTTTGGAAGCAGCTGGCACTATAAAATAGAGACAGTCCTACACGGGGAATATAAACTGCCCTTTTTGATGTGTAAATGAAGAGCAGCCACAAAATACATCCTGTTGACAGAATGATATAAAAATCACTGGAGAGGAGGAGCAGATTTGGTATGCTGCAGTACAACATTAGTTACTTCATCACATCTTTCTAGAAAAATGATGATGCTTCCAATCACTTCAAATTAGAAGGCATCTTCCTTCCAATTGAGCATGGTGTTCCGGGTCCAAACCTCTAGCCTCCAGGATTTTAGATCCTGAGCTGTGAGTCAGCAGAGCTACTGCATTGCTCGACTAATTCAAGTCTCACTCATCAAGCCTTTGTCAAAAGGAGTGCAGTGCCATTCCCTCTCTCCTTGGTTATTACCTCACCTTTCAGGGTCTGAGGCTTTCTGTCTCTCCCGGTTTGCTTCATCAAAACCTCTCTTTTAAACAAACTACCTTACTGAATCAGACCAAAAGTCCACCTTCCCCCAGATTCTGGGATCTAATGGCAGTTCTGGCTGCTGCTGTGCTCCCAGGGGAGATACCTATCTAGCTTCTCCTGCCCACCTTTCTTTCTCAGCTGTCCTTGGTTAATACATAGCTTGTTACAATCAAAAAGCATAAATATTTTCAGCATGAAATGGAACTGTTATTGATGTTAAATCTTACTATACAAGCACTTATGGTAGATTTCACAGATACCAGATTGCATGAAAATGTTTTATGCTGTCAAGCACTGTTTTGGGAAATATAAACACCTTAAGTTCTTTGTGTATATAGAGGACAGACGGCATGATTAGCCTGACCTGTCTTTAGCTTTTCCCAGTCCTATTGCAGTTGCCCAGTTTTACCTTTAAAACAGTAACAACAAACAGCTGCAGCAGGACTAAGGCAAACCAAGCCTGAAATCTGTTTCAAACACAGTTTTGGAACCCAGTTTGGGTCCAAATATTTCAGTCACTTCTGAGAACAGAGGCTGAGGGGAAAGCATTTTTTATCCCACATTAAAAACTCCACCATGCATTAGCAAGATTTTCTTGGAAAAACTCTCAAGCCCTATTTTCTCTGAGGGAGGGACTGGGATTTGTGTGAGCAGGAGCATGAGACCTGCAACACCCTACCCACAACAGCAAAGGTAAGAAGCCTGGAAGGAGAGAGAACAACAGGTTAGCAAAGAGCACCACAGATGGGTAGAAGTGGCTATAATCACTGGGCAGCGAGGAGAAATACCCATGTACAAAGGCATTGCTTACCAGAGCATCTCCCCATCCCAAGGCCAGGAGTGAGGTTCACCAACCATCTGCTGCAAGAAGCCAGTGGTGGACAGTGAGACCTCTGCTTTCACCCATGTCCCTACAGACAACAGCAATTACTGACTGACGGTCAGTAACTAAGTTATTTTAAATGACAGAGATCAGTGTAATAGTTTCTAAGACCTCAGGCACAGCACAGGTGTCAAATAAATTCCAGCGTGATGCAAAACCTTTGGGGAGGTATTCTTTTTAAAGTAAACTGAGAGGTTATATACAGGAACAAATAAAGACCAGAACTTAAAGTCCAGTACTTATGAGACCAACTTTGGCAACACTGCCTAAGGCCTGAAACAAGGCTTTCTCTACAAGCCTAAAGCAGTTCTGCTTATGCTTGTTTGCTAGGATACTGTCTTGCAATTGCATGAGGACGTAGCATTTTTTCCATGCACCCAATGCAAAGTAAAAAGAAACTGTAGGAATACAGTACACATAGATACAGTATAAAACTGTTGGTATAATCCAGGTTCAGCAGAAAATCATTCACTGTGGAAGATGAGGCTGGGGACTCCAGATTAAAAAAGTTAATTCTGCATGCAATGCAGCAAGTATGTAATGCAGCCAGCAAATCAACTTTACTATCCACTTCTTCCCAGATGACACTAAATTAGCTAAACTAAACTCTTCACTGGTGGGCTATTTTATATTCCCAATCTAATTTGCTTTGAGCTGCTTGTTTGCTGAGTGACACGGGCATTCATAGAGTGGATCCCTATGTCAGAATATCCCCAGTTCCCGGACTTTTCACTGTTGCTATATCTTTCCCTGCACAAGGCCATCAAAATGTACATCAGTGGAGCACCAGAAAAATAACTGTGATAATACTTGTGAAACGTCCAAGTTACCCTAATGACAAGCACAAGACTAAGCCAGGAAAAAGCCAATAGTTTTATCTTCGAAGCAGATCCTAAATATCATGCAGTAAATAAGACAGAATGTTAAGTATTGAGTGAGAAGAAGCTGTAATATTACTTGAGAAAGAACCATCCACTCTGAACAGGGAGGAGGAGAGACTTTTGCATTCATGTGGTTAAACACTGCCATTTAAGCACACAAGCAATGAGGATTAATTAAGAGTGCGTCGCAGTTTGATTCCTGGTATTTCTTGAGTGTTTGATTTTACAAGCTTCATCACATTCTTATAATATTTCTCCTGGGTAAACATTTGATATAAATATCATGCCTTTTAAACCAAAACCAAAACAAACCCAAACAAACAGATTTTTTGCTGTTAGGGGATAACAGCCCATTGCTTGCTGAACATCTGGTTCTGGAAAGAACACCTGGTGGAGTTCTGAAGTCATTCTCTGAACCAGTTCAATGACTTCCCTGTTTTAACACTGAAGTTACACATCGCTCTTGCTCTTCCAAGCTACTTTCCCAAACTGCCAGGCTACCATAGAGTCGTAGAATCAGTACCACGCCTGCTTGGGCCTGAGCTGACACTCCCTGCGGCCAGCCTGGGGAAATGCACCCACTTGGGCAGGAAGAGCAAGCGACTGCTTCTTTGTGCTCCTAGAGTATCTAACAGAGCCCCGAGACATGCTGATAAGAAAGTGGCTGGCTCAGAGCACAGCTGTGTAACATATGCATTTTACTAGTGTTTGATGACTCATGATTTCTCTCTAGTAGTTTCGTCTGGATGTTGTATCAGACAGAATAAGCAGACTCCATAATGCCTGCTCCAGAAGCCAGGCAAAGGCTGTTCCATTTCTCCCCAGCACCTTCATCTGGGGATTAACCCCCCTCTAACACCTGAGCTCACCCAGGGACCCAACTGAATCTCCTTTTCTGCTTTGGGGACTCATTCCCCTGCATTGCTTGGCCCAGAGAACTGAGCAGCTTCTTGCCTGTATTCGAATGTATTCAAAACCGATCTGTATCAGTGCACACACACACACACACACACCCCTCCCCCAACAAGCAGTTGTTCCCCTGCCTTAGGAAACGTAGCAGAAAAACTGGGAACAGACAGATTTTGCATGAAAAGATGCCTAAATTCTTACCACCTACTGAGAGGGTCCTTATCTGGCCTGTGAGAGCAATTCACAGAGTAGAGAGGAATCTTTCTGACTCCTCAGTGGGGTTGGATGGGCAAATATCCGTAACTGCCAAAACGCCTTCTTCCACTTATGTGTGGCCGTGAAAGAAGTCCCTCTGGAGCTAAGGCCAGGATCCCATCAGATACAAGTTTGGCAATGGTCATCCAAGTAATGGAAGTGCCCAGTCCTTCTCTTGATGATTGGAGGCAGCCAATAACACCAGCGCACAAGGATTTATAAGCTGTGCTGTTCAGCAGCACTGCCTTACTACCAAACAACAGCAGGGTAAACACAACACTTTGGAGTCAGGCGAGGAGAGCAAAGCTCCTTTCTTGTCCTATGGAAGACCACCCAATTCCCAAACACTGATCAATGATGGTTCATGCATTAAGGAATTGCCCAATTTGGAAGAATTGCTTACACTAGGTTGTATACATTTTGTCTCTGTAAAAAGACAATCTGATTTGGCAATAGTTTACTAACTGGTGTTGCTTAAAAATACAAGTGGAAAGAATATTTCTGTTCTTTGTTTCTTTGGATTATTTCCCATTTAATAGCTTAAGGGAAATCATAATTTAGAAGAAATAACCATCAGTTGTGAAGAATTCACAACCTCATTTTATGGCAACAAAGACTAAGCATGAACGATGACCTCTACACTTATCAAGCTTGTGTGTGACTTTTCACTTTTGGATGTTAATATTCTTTAAGCTATCAAGACAATGGAAAATCTCAAGAAAACCTGTCATAGATTATAAACCTAACATAGTTACTTTATGGTACAGGCCTGCAAACCAACAGACGTTACTCTGGAATAAACCTCAAAGGATCATCTAGTCTATCCCCCCACACTATACACAGAAGAAGGACTACCCAACCATTCCCAAAAGACCTAGCCTAACATGTTCCTAAATAACCTCCAGTGAAGATGTTTCTTCTCCACTTACAATTACATTATGAGACTGAGCATGCTAATCGTTGCAGAACTTCTGTCAGCAGAAATTTAATATTTTCCTGAAGGTCATTAATGACCTCATTAGATAGCAGTGCGTTTAGCACTGTCCCGTGGCACTATACAACATTCCCCAGTCTATTTAGTTACAATTCTCGTTTGATGACTACATTTTATGATCTGTCAGCTAGCCATATCTTAAGTCACTTATAAAGTGTCTTGCTAGATATGCTACAGCACTGCTTAGCAATCAGGATGCTATGTGGTGTTAATGCGTCACAGAAGTCCGCTGTGTTAGCTATCTGCCTGAACTGACCCTTGTCTCTCAAGCTGTGACATCAGAAGCATTTAACAAGTCCTAGCTTTTGCTGAAGCCACTCTGAAGCATGTTGCAAGTAGAGTCATTTTGTTGTCTCTTTAATTAAGCTCCTGAACAGGCAGCTGACACAACTGATACCTAATTAACCATATTACAATCAGTTACCATGCATGACACAGCCCTACTTCTGTGATGGTATTGCCAAAATACAGTAGGAATTACATGCAGTGGGATTCAAATCCCTGCAGACAGCTGTTTAAGGAGCCTCTACTGCAGCTGAACTGGGACCACAGCAGGGGAAGGACTGAAACCACATTTGTGTCCTGACTCACCTTTGCACACCAGGTTCCTTTCTCTTCAGCACAATTGTGTGTACCTGTCGGGCTGCGTGGAAACCTGAAGCCACACACTTCTGGCTGGCCAAGATGTACCTGCAGGCTCAGCAACAGCTGTCTGCTGCTAAAGAGCACAAAGAGCAGCTGAGTTTTCCTTAGTGAAGCATTAATGGGGTCTTTCTCTTCTGCCCAGCTGTAGATTTTCACAAAGCTTGTGGGAGCTGATATCTATGAAACATCTCCTTTGCTGAATTGGCAAGAATTAGTCTGTGGGTTCGGAATTATTGGGATAGGATCTGGCAGACTCAGATCCTTTTTGCCTCATTTTTGTAGGAAATCAAACTGAAGATTTTTTCTGCCAGAATGTTTGGGAGGGGGATGGATTTTGCATCTCCTTGGTTACTGACAAACTGAAAAGCATTTTATTGTTCTCATAAGATACAGACACAGCCTGCCACTGCTTTTAAAATGAGCTAGATATTTATTGAATCCCTTTTTGTATTGTTAGCAATTTAACCAAAGTAAGCGATTCTGAACAAAATTAATGTCTTGGTACTTCTTCAGCTTCAAAATCACTTTATGCCCAGGTTGCCGTTAGGTGTCTTCTGTTGCTTATCTCTTGAGGAGGCTTCAGGGCTAATTAAGTTAAGAAGAAGGAAGCACCCAGATCACTCAGAGGTAAAAGTTTACGTCTGCTCCTCTCCTCAGCATTGCCTGGTGCTCAGCTCCCAGCCCCATGTATTCACATCTGTTCATCCCTCAACAAAAGCACCAACTTCCCCATTCAGTGTGGCCAGCACAGCACCCAGCCAGTGCCCACAGAGATCCAGGAAGAGGTCGTAATGAGGGGCACAGAAGAGCCCCTGTTCTTCGTGGATTTACTCTGAGGTGCCTTAGAAAACACAACCCCAAATACAAGAAATAGCAAGCAGTTTGTTGCAACAAAATTCTGTCATGAGTCTTGATGGACCTTTGGGAAAGTGAGGAATACAAAAGACATGCACTGATGGAATAAAAAAAAAATGTGGAATCCTGGAGGTAAACGAAGATTTCCTTTATTGTGCAATAAAATTGGTCTTTTAAAATTTAACCAGTCCTCTTAAGTGATTGTTAACTCTCCTCCACCCTGCTGTGCTGCACAGCTAGAGAAGAAAAGAACTGGGGAGAAAACTAACAGGACATTGCTGATACTGCTGCTTTTTTGGCATGCTTTACTGCCTCAGTTTCCCTAATAGCAGCAACACCTAGAAGTGCACGTCATTGAAGTACATAACAATTACATTTTTCCTATCTCAAATTAAAGAGTTTCATGTCCTTCTCCTCATGTGAAATATGTGCTAACCTGGAACTCTTAGATCCCAATGTGGCAGCACCAAAATACCTTTTCTGAAACAGTTCTGGCTTCCACAAAGAAACCTTTTAAGTAAAATGTATGATTTAATGCATTTTTTTAAAGGAAAAAGCTGTGATGTTCTTGACTTCAGGAGAAGGCAAACCTGCATAGATCTGTATCACTCCTATGTGGTGGCCAGAGAGAGTGCTGAACCAAAGCATGCCTCAGATTTGAAAACAATCTTTTAGGCCCTTTTATTTAGGAATCTCCTTTGTAGTTTGAAAACCTAAGATTCAGAGAGTGGAATACATGCTACATAAAGGTTTAAAGCGATGGCAGAAACTTACGCTTTACCAAATACATGTTGTGTGTTATCTGTGAATTTCCTGCCCTTTTGAATAATGAGTTGAGGTAGAACTTGTACCACACTTGCCACTAACTACATTATGACCTCTTCAAAAGTCGCACGCCACAGAAACACAATGGCCTTTCTTTCTAAGCAACTGTTCAAACCCCTGTTTTAATGATGGATAATGTATCTTCTGATTGCACAGAAAGTGCACATTGACATTTTGAGGATGTAAAGCATGTGTTTTTGAAATGTTCCAGAGATCACCATACATGAAAATACAGGAGCATTATTTTCAAACACTGGTCATGAAAGTTAAGCTTCTAAGTTGATGTTTATGTTCCAAGATATGAATTACAGGAAGATTAATTTATACTCCTAAAAGCAAGCATCTACTCCATGCTCTAAGAAATTATTTGTAACTATTATTGAACATTAAAATCAGCTTTTTTTATCAAACAAAATGGAAAGTTCTTCAGTAGTGTTGGCTTCCACAGCACCAGTGAGAGGCGTCAGCAGAACACCAAGGAACATCTTTGTGCCTTTGCAGGGGGAGAAATTAATGTACAGTCCAACCGCACCGTGATAGAATTAATTGCACTCTCTGAAACCCCCTAGGAGTTCTGTGAGATGGGGATCAGAGCTGGAAAAGGTGAGGTGCAACTGGTTATTTAAACATGTCTCCTGAGCCCATTCTCAAAACTCACTTCAGCAAATGTCACTACTCTTTCCCATGGGAAATTATTGGTGTATACTCAGGTCAATGCACGGTCTTCCTCTCTCCCTGCTTGCTTAGGCTTCAACCCAGCAATCCACAATCCATAATCTCTCTTTCAGGCAGGCACTCATTGACTTTGTTTCAACTTCTCCAAAGCTAAAAAAAATGAGTGAGTGTGAAGCAAAAAGAGCAATCAGAAGGAATGTGCAGTCTTTGTAATGGTCTCAGCACTGAATTAAAGGGCAGAGACTCTCCTGTGACAATCTCCTAGCAAGCACAGTTACAGTAAGTTTTGCTGTTGTAAAAATGGGACAAGTTTTGCAAACATTAGTCTTATTTGACATGTGCTTTTGTGGAGTGGAAATCAGAGCTTGGAGGCCATTCTTTTGCAGAAAAATGTCAAAGAACTAAAAATGCTTTGTAAGAGGAGGCAGTTTCCATTCATTTCATCTCCAGATGTGGACGCCATGGCAGAGGTTATGGTTATCTGTCATCCCAGGGCCACAGCTGAAGGCAAAGCTCAGAGCAGGAGCCCACACCAGCTGTTCCACTAAGACACTTGACCCCAGGCCAAGGAAGGAAAATGCTGTGGGATATTTGGGCTATGACTGGAGGAAATTGCTTAGCACATTCAGAAAAACAAGACCAGAGGCATATATAAGATAAATGGCATTTTGAAGCCTTTAAGTCAAAATCATAGACTCATAGAATAGTTAGGGTTGGAAAGGACGTTAAGATCATCTAGTTCCAACCCTCTCTGCCATAAGCAGGGACACCTCACACTAAACCATGCCACACAAGGCTTTGTCCAACCTGGCCTTGAACACTGCCAGGGATGGAGCATTCACACCTTCCTTGGGCAACCCATTCCAATGCCTCAGCACCCTCACAGTAAAGAATTTCTTCCTTATATCCAATCTAAACCTCCACTGTTTAAGTTTTAACCAGTTACCCCTTGTTCTGTCACTACAGTCCCTAAAATAGGGCCACTCTTTCTCACTACAGTGGCAAGGTTTCTTTGTTGCGCTAACTTGTCTGCACCACCAGCCAGCCATGCAACCTGCAGATTCCCTGACCAGCACTGCTCTTTGACCAGGGCCAGCAGAAGCTCACCATGGCCACAGTGGCCATGAACTGTGAGGTCAACCCAAACAGGCAGGACCAAGAAAGCAAGAGACGTCACTAACCATTGAATGGCCTTTTGTTTCTTTCTTTGTTTTTCTCTAGAATAATCATGAGGCGGTCATAAAGCGCAGCAAAATGTAATTATAATAATACTTAAATATATATAGGTTTTTTCACTATTTTTCTTTTTGGTCACACAGAAAGTGTCCTTTCCAGGAGAATAAACAATGGAAATTTGTGTAGCATGGAGAGAAAATCATGAGGTGCCAACTGCCCTCAAACCCTGATCATACAAGGAATTTGGTTTTATTGAAATACTTTCCTGACTCTGGGTTCTGACCTCTGAGCACTTTGGCAGTGGCATCCGGGCAATTACAGCTGAAACACTCCAACAAAACTAGTAAATATTGTACTGCTAATTCCTTTCAAAATGTGCCAGGGCATGGGAGGCAAGAAATTAATGACATATTGCAAATTTCCAGTATAACCTTTTTACGCTATGTGTAATGTTTTACTGAAGTCTTAGCTTTCTGCTGGACTAACAAAATGAAAACACGTGAGGAGGTGTAACCTCATAACATTAGAATATAGAGGCTGTATAAAATTGTCAGCTGAAACTTCAGTTTCAGGCCTATAATGATGCTTATTCTACCATGACTTCCATACATCTCTGAAAAATGTTACCAAATGCTGCCAAAGACATGTTACTTACTGGTGGAAACCAGTACTTATTGCTAATCTGAAAAAACAGAAGCCATATGAAAGTGGATTATATTCTTTCCCTATTTACCTTCCTCTATTTCACTAGAGGTTCAAAAAGTCTATTTATGATACAAAATAATTTACAGCTGGTGGATCTGAACTTACACTTCATACCCAGGCCAATGAGCTTCCAGAAGATAAATCTGTTTTCTCAGTCAGAAAAAGCAAGTGGTGAAATTTTGGTCCATCAAAAGTTAATGAAAAAAATCTAACACATTGACTTCTCTGGAGCTGGGATTGTATTCAATATATAACTGTAGCTCTGATTTAAAATATGATCAATAGTTACAGTGCTTTTACTTATTCGCTTGCAGTTAGTGGTGCAATTGGTTATCTTGCTACTACTCCAAGTATCTCATGTAGTGGAAACTGCTCTACGTTGAGCAGTCAGAGCCTTCCTCCAGAAAAAAAATGCATGTCGGTTCGATATATGGACTCTGAGATCTTAGGTGGAAAACTTTTTTGTTTTGTAGCCATTAATAATCTTGTGCTTTTATCAGTTCTTCTCATTGGGGAGTTTCCTTGTGGAAGGAGAACTACTTGCATGAACATTCATTGAAAACCTAGCTGAAACGGACTGTAGATCCTATCAAAGAAAAGGATTGCTGTTTTGTCTCAAATGTAAGCATGAAAATACTTCTTTTTTTTTTTTTTTTTTTTTTGGCAGTATTTACCCAGTTGTCATGAAGAGACAGCTTTTTCTTTTTTAATTTGTTTCTTTCAGCCTGAAGCGATCTGCAACATTATAAATCCTGCTGATAAGGAATTTAAAATAGAGATTTGTCCTTCTGAATTCTGAAAGTCTTTCTTAGATATAAGAAAAAAAAAAAAACCTCGTTGCTGTTATGTAGCATATATCTGAGTGGGGATTTTCTTCCGTTTCTTAGTGCTTTTCCTTTGCTACTTTGCTACAATCAGATCTATCAGCTGGCGTGCTTCATTCTTAAGCAATTGACTGAAGACAGGAAGTCACTTTGTTTATAAAAATGGTGACTTAGACCTCTAGAAGTGCTATAAAACAACAGATAGTGAGGTGATTGTATTAAAAACATTTTAGTATTTTTCAAGAGTCAAGTTTCATATAAGTGGTGTTTTCCTTGGGGAACTTTAGCTGGACCGAATCACTCAAATTGTTTGAAGTTGTTTCTGAGATCCATGTGCTTGTCTGCACTGTTAATCTCCTGTCTACTTTGATGTTTCACCATGACTAAGCTATATGAGGTCCCCAAGCATCTTTTAGATGAGTCTGAGTGCTAGTAAAAGATGAGAATGTAAAACGATGCTTTGAACTGGTAACTTGTTCAGAAAATGTCCTGACAGTATAAGTGAACACAATATACAGTATTAGTGTATTTATGCAAGTCTTACCTGACTGCTTTTTTCCAAGTCAGAGGCATGAGTTACCTCCTGTATGTCCCACATTGTTTGTCCATATTATTTCATAAATATTTTTCCAAGACATTAAAAATAAAATTCAAAATGTTTCAGTTTAGCTGTTAAAGCTTATAAACTGTGTAATGCCTGTCAAAATTCATGTCAAATTCTGCCTCTAAGTAGCAGAAAAGTGGAAGGGAAGTAGATATGCTTATTTAATGCTTCTGCTCAGAGATGAACCAAAACCTATTTTGGGAGCACTGCTGCCTCCTGAGGTGAAAGAAAATGCTCTGTTGCAGATGCCTCTTTACCAGTTTGTCACATCCATACCTCTGTGAAAAAAAAAAAAAAAAAAACCAAAAAAAAAAAAAAAAAAAAAAAAAAAAAAAAAAAAAAAAAAAAAAAAAAAAAAAAAAAAACAACAAAAAAACCTACTGAGCCTGAACTTATCTTTTCTTAAGAATCTGCAAATCACAATAGCGAACCAGATAGACAGTTTGGCAAGCCTTGTCCAAATATACTTTAGATAGAAAAAATTGTACCAAACAGGCATCACCACACCCCACCTGTAGCAGAGGTGACAGGGACAGCACACAAAGAGTTTCTGCTGGCGTGCTGCATACTTGAGGGTTGGAAGTGACATTGCTTCTTCCAAATCTGGCTTTATGTGGAAGCTGTGGTTGCTGACAGCAGTGAGAGACTCTTCCAGAGTGTCCTGGGTTCAGCAGTAGCAGTCATGTTTCCCCTTCTCAGTAGCTGGTGCAGTGCTGTGGTTTTGTCTTTCAGCCTGGGAACAGCGCTGATAACACCAATGGTTTTAGTTGCTGCTCAGTAATGTTTACTCTGACCAAGGGCTTTCTAAGTCTCATGCTCTGCCAGGGAGGAGGGGAAGCTGGGGGGAAGCAGAGACAGGACACCTGACCCAGACTAACCAAAGGAGTATTCCATAGCACAGCACATCATGACCACTATATAAACTGGGGGCAGTTACCTAGACGGGTTGGATAACTGCTCAGGTCAGGCTGGGTATCAGTCAGCGGGTGGTGAACAGTTGTACTCTCTTCCCTTGTTATTTCCCTTATCATTATTATTATGGTGGTAGCAGTAGTGGTTTGTGCTATACCTTAGTTACTGGGCTGTTCTTATCTCAACCCATGGGAGTTACAGTCTTTCGATTCTCCTCTCCATCCCTCTGGGAGAGGGGGGAGGAAGTGGGGGAGTGAGCAAGTGGTTGTGTGGTTCTGAGCTGCCAGCTGATCTTAAACCATGACACAAACATGACCAACTAAAAACTAGCATTTAGAAAGTATATCCAAAGGAAAAAAGAATAAAATTCAATATTTAGATTAATAAATAAAACATGGACATAAATCAGTAAAAATCAAGTTTCAGAAGAATAAACTTAAATCTTTGTTATAGATTGATGACTCTACATCTTTTGGAAAGGGACTAATATAGCCGCATATGCGAGTAAACTGACTGGCATTCCAGTTTCCCTCCTACCTATGTAATCCTTTATAATACATAAAAATCTTCTCCAGTGTGTACCGCTGGTCCCTTATTCTAGCTTTGTAAGAATAAGAGGGCCATGCAACACAAGCTTTAGAGGCAGTCAGAAATAATCCGCATGAACTGGAAATGCACATAAACCTTTTTAGGATCAGGCTGGGTACCTCAGTGCTATCCCAGATCAGCAAAACCTGCAGATTAGTCATGCTGCTTTAATGCAAATAATTGCAGTCCTTGCTTACATTTTCCATAGCAATGCTCATCTTTTGTGAGATAATGCCTTTAAAGACTACCCAGCAGAAGCATCACTGAGCCTTAGATAACTCCCTCAATCCCAGCAGTGTTAATCCATTATTAACTCCTAGATCTGTTCACAGGTCTTTCTTTAAACCTCAGCATGTAATTCCTCTTTGCTCCTCCTTAATAACTTGTTCTCCTGCTCCTTTTCCTTCACAGTTTTAGGCTTTCATTCCTTGCTGGCTCTTGGATATACCAGCAAATTAGTACCCACAGTACCCTGTGCTGCTGTCAGACAGAAAGTGTCTGAATCTTTCTGAGAGACCTAGTTTATAAACTAAAAATAGAATATGAAATGAGAGTGGCTACTGCTTTATGTTAGTCAGGGTAATGGGCAGACTATAAAATTTTAGAACAAAAGATATGCTTTTATAGTGTGCTTGAAAAGTTCCTACCACAATGAGTTTTTAGTCTGCTACTGGAGCTTATTCACCACCACAGTAATAACTAGCAAAAGCAACTGTCAAGAAAATTCAGTGGCAACAATCTATTTCTGGAATACAGAGATTTGAGAATAATCTGTTTATTACTATGTATACATACAAAATACCTAGAATTTTAATATGCATCACAGAGCTGAGGAAAACAAAGGGACAGAATCTGGGGTTGAATAGAAACTGGAATTACTTGGTGATTCTGGTTCTTAGTAAGGTTGACAGGTTTTGAAATATTCACAAATGCTGTAATGATGTTGTAATGCCAAAAAAAGATCTAGTGAGATTTTACTTTCAAAACAGTAATCTTTTTCATAAAAGTCAATTTTGCCTTAGATAGACTCATAATGCAAGAGGTATGTTGAAAAATATCTACATTTAACAATGCCATATTGGATAAAGCATCAAAAACAAAACAAAACAAAACAAAACAAAAAAACATTCTTCACCAGTTTTCACATGAAATAGGCATGTAGAAACTCAGTAATCTCACAGTGTTAGGGATGGACAGGCTGAACAAACACATATTTCAAGATTTTTCTAGAATTCTCTGAAATAGCATTAAAAAAATTGAAATGCTCATTGGCTTTCTCATAATACACAATTGTTAGATAATTTTTCCTCTAAAATTCACCCCAATGTAAATTTATTTTTGCATGGAGATAAAATTGAAAAGAAGAGAGGTCTTTTCACATTGACAATTAGGAAAAGAAAATAATGCCTTGGTGCTTATCACAATGAGCAGCGGGGAAAAATAAAACAGCACAAAAAAAGGAGGGAGGCATAAAGATATGGGAAACAATAGAAATAGAGTGAAACAGGGGGAAAGACAATAAATAAGTCCCAAGAGGAAGAGAGTTCACACAAATCAATATGGAAAATTCCGTTCCAGGTCTCATTACACAGAATGGTTGACTGAGGAATTGAATTAAGGCTTGAAAAGGGGACTAGGGATACAAAACAGAATTGCTTTGCAGTGTCAGGAGCCTTTGATTTCAACTTTTCTGATGAACACCATCTTCAGCAAAGATTTTGCTGTAGTAAATTCTGTGTGTGCCCAGAATAAAGCAACTGAGAGCAGCAAAAGGATTTCAGGCATAGTTTTCATTGTAAGTGATGCTATATTATTAAAACAAAAGGCAAAGAGAGCAGAATACTAAATCTAACTTTATTCTGTCAAAATATTTATGCCTGATACTATTGTATCTGTAATTTATCTTTATAAAATACAATAAACCTCCGTTCAGTTTAAAAAGGAGAAAAAAATGTATTAAAAAAGCATGTGTCAAACATTGGAAAAAGGGTTGAAAATAAAAAGACAAAAGTAAGAGTTATGATTAATATGGGAGAAAATTAAGTCCATATGTGAGTTCAATAAAAAAAAAAAATTATCAAAAGTTAAGTGGGATCAGATGTTGAATGAGGGTACTAAATGATCCTATTTGTCTTAAAAATAATCTCCACTTCCATCACTTGTTAGTCTTGGCATAACTGCAGAATTTTGTTCCCATTGCATATTTAGACCTCACATGTACATTACTTTTTTCTTCCTGGAAAAATCAAGCTAATTATTGACGCAATGGCCCTCTTTACCTGAGCCTGTGTTGCTCTGGGAATCGAGAATTGACAGAACAATCTGCACATCTTTCTAACAACCTCTGTCATTTCTTTTTCTAACCCATAAGGCCACCAAAAGTCAAACGTGACCTTTAAGTGTAGAAAATGTTAAGTCCTTGGGATCATGATGGAAACACTTTATCAGAGCTAATTCGTTTAAGATGCAATGGTAGTTTAACAAAAAAAAAAAATCCTCCAGATGTAACTGTGCTGTAAATATCTTTACATATTTCCCTTACTGTACAGACTCAAAGCAGTACCTTCACAGAAATTTGATAATATTTTTGGTGTACGTATAATGCATATTATTGTAGATTCTGTATATATATTTATGAATTCCATGTCTAAAATTAAATATTATTTCATATTAATCTAATTGTTCCCACTGAAGTCAAAGGAAAAACTATTGAACTCAGAGGAAAAGCTGTTTAGACAACCTTTAGTACTGTGGAATGACACTGCATTTCATGGAAAGAGAGACTGCAGGTTTATTTAACATAATGTTTTAAAAATCCTTTGCAGTAAAGAGTAGACACAGGAGCCATCACCAGCTACTTGTGACTATTATATTCACATGAAATAGTATTGTATATTATAGCAATAGATGTTTACTATACATTCACTTAAATTCAAGACACTTTGATAATGACAATAATGTACATACACAGATACCATAAAGAGTCACAAGTTATGCATTTCTTGTCACAGTGTCTTCAAATTATGCTACCTCTTCTAAGAAAAATGAGACAAGATGCAAGATGTTGGAGGCTAATTATCGGGTATGTTGTTTAAGCAGTGGTTATGCTCATCTTCTTTTCTCTGCTTTGTAGGACTTGGATCATAATCATTACCAGAGTATTTGATGCCAAGCTGGAATTTCCTTGCCTCTGAAAGGTTTATGTTCACATGGGAATGAATGTTAGGACGTAGAAAATGTTTGCTTCCAAAATATTCCAATAAATCACATCACAGTGGTCAGATCTGTGGTTGAATGAAAAGCCTTCATTATGCCAAAGCTTGATTTTTAGAGTTAGTGATGTAAGCTCAGAATAACGATTATCAACAACTGACAGGAACAGAATGTATTTGTTTTTTATCAGCTAAAGACAGCGTGCATATTAACTTCAATTATCAACAGACTTCCACACATCTCCATAGGATACTAATCTTACCAGATCTGTGTCTTCCACAAATGCTCTTAGTCACTTCTCTGACATTCTTGCATCTCCTTTCTTACACAATAATTTTGAAATGACACACCTGAGTATTTCTATATTACTATTTCTTCTGACCTTTACACTGAGTTTTAGCAAGCTAGATCTCTCATTCTTCATGTTCCCCAACCATTTCCTGTCTCTTACAGGACTATTTCTTTTCGTCTTGACAACACTTACAGCACTGCCCTATTTGTCTTTGTATGGACAACACGTTTGTCAGGAAGCGTAAAGCAAGAAAATAGAAAAGAAAGGTTTGTTGTAAAGAAGATCAGCAGCAAGGACAAGCGTGATCAAAATGCATGCGTCCCACGAGGAGAGAGAAGAGGCTGAGACAGAAGCAATTCTCAGAAGAGCACCTGTGAAGATACACTTGGAAGCAAGTCCATTCCTTTCATGGTCGTATCATCACTGGTGTCTCCATTATTTAGGACATTAATAAGGAAAATATATAAATCTGTAAAGGTGAGAGGGCTTGGGTGTTGGCTTTGTTTGATTGATACACAGCTTCATGTCCTTCGGTCTTCCCAGGATGCACCCCAACATCGCTGAAATTTTACTACACTTTTAATGCAAATTGAAATGGAGTTCCCACTATTTTATATCAGCAATTACCTTTGACAACAACATGTGGTACTACAACTGTACTGTTAGCTATCGTTACGAACACAATCTAAAAATATTGTTTCTAATTTTCTTACACCTCTTAAGAATCTCAGACAATGTCTTCTGGATCAAGCCTGCCAAGTACAGCTGACAGAACTGTACCACACTGTTTCAACTTGTGATAAAAGACAGATGGATTGTTTTGCTTGAACAATTTTTTTAATGAAATAACAATATTCAAATATGAAATAACTGCTTTCCAAAAAATTATGAAAGTTATTGCAGCAGTCCCAGCTCAGATAATTCCCAAATGGAAGATTCAAGGCAACAGAGAGCTCTGCCCAGTAAAGAGGGAAGACTGGGCTGAGCAGTAGTGGATCTCCTCACTCACTGTTCCCTTGTTATGTTTGCCATAAATCCTCTCAGTACACTGCCTTATACTTACCTCTTTCCCCTTTTTATAAGCATGACAAAGTCAACACCACTTCTTTCCCTTTCCACATTCCATATTCAGAAAATGAAGGGTGAAACAAAGAGGATTATCTTCTCTACCTTCTGTAATCTGAACCAGGAGTTCTATGTCAAGTAACTTTATGCATCCATTTATGTCTTATATTAATCTCTCCCCAGTTTATACAAAGGTTACATATTACAGCAACTGTAACTTCAAAATACCATTGTTCTGATTTTGGCTGGGATAGAGTTAATTTTCTTCTTAGTAGCTGACACAGTGCTGTGGTTTGGATTCAGTATGAGAATGTTGATAACACACCTATGTTTTAGTTGTTGATAAGTAGTGCTTACTCTAAATCAAGAGCTTTTCAGTCTCTCACTTTCTGACAGTGGGGAGGGGCACAAAAAGTCAGGAGGGAGCACGGCAAGGACAGCTGACTCAAACTAGGCAAAAGGATGTTCTGTATCATACAGCATCATGTTCATATATAAACTGGAAGGAATTGGACAGGAGCCACCAATTGCTGCTCGGCGACAGGCTGGTTATCAATTGACCAGTGGATGCTGAGCAATTGCATTGTGCATCAGTTAGGTCTTTTGTTTTGTATTTTTCTTGGGGTGTGCTCCACTCTGTTATTCCTTTTCATTATTATTATAATAGTTTACTTTATTGCAAATATTAAACTGTTCTTATCTCAACCCACAGGTTTTACCTTTTTCTGATTCTGCATCTCATCCCACCTTGAGAGGAAGGGTGAATGAATGAGCAGCTGTGTGGTGCTTAGTTGCTGGCTGGGGTTAAACCACAATTGTAAAGCAATTTGGGCTGAATGGGTGTGACCTGAAGATAACAACCAAACAATATTATATCCTTATAATTTTGCAGTTACCTTTTCTTACAATTTGCACTCACTCTCCACTGTAATATGTTTCTAAATTCTGTGGTATCCACTGTCTTATTAATGTGGTAAGGATTAAGAAGGTACATAGAACCTGCCAAGATATTTCTCGCAGGCATTCTTAGCCTTTTTACAGTTAGTTTCAAACCAACACAGAAGAACAAAGCCAGTACCACTCTGTCCAAGAAGCAATTTCTTCTCCTGCTAATAGATTATTTTTTTTTTAACTGTATCTTCTTTACCTCATTTACTCTATTTTTTAATTTAGTCTCAAGAACCCAGATGGTAGGAATTTTTGTATCATAAGTTGTAAAGTGGCAGCAAGCAGCAGCCAATGAACTGATATAAACCAAATGAATGCTGAAAATTATAACCTCTGCCTTCCTCCTCTTTGTCTCCTAGGTCTGCCATTAGCCTCTGCCAGCAGCTCAGCATAGGCATTGCTAAAACCTGCAGCATCCCTCTCTTCCTGCTCTGCCCAAAGCCTATTTGATTTATAGACAGAATTTCCGTTATTTCTGTCTTTGCATTTCCCTTTCTTATTAAACTAGAAGCTAACTACTTCAGTTTCTGCTTTTCTGTGGAGAAATAGGTGTACTCTAGCAGACTGGACTAGAGATTTACCCTAACTGGGAACTTTTCAATCCCAGTGACTGCGGTAAAGCACATGTTAAGAGGAGAAATAGCCTGACCTTGACAATAGCCTTGACAGAGAGCCCTGATTTAAAATGAGGTGCACCACCCATTCACCGCCTACTGCACGAAGCTGTCCCAGCAGTTCAGGTTTCACAGCTCCCGGTTCACCAAAGCACCACGAGGTGGCAGGAGAAAACCGCTGTCTGGGCTGCTGCTCCTGGTAGCTGCTATTCGGCTTGGCAGCCTCTGCAGGCAACTTTGCTGTTGGTAGGAGTAAGAGGCATCCATGCGTCCAAACACCTACATACTCTTCAGCCGCAGAGTCTCCCTCTTCTTTCTCTTTCACTCTCAGGTTAGAATGTGTTCATATGCTTTTTCCAATTTATGAAGAAATTTAATACGTGGTTTTCAAGGTAGGCATGGGATGGCAGAGCTCCAGGACCAACAGCATAAAGCCTAGTTTTTGGCTGTCATTTCGTTAGCTCACTTTAAAGTAATTCACACATCTCTCATCACCAAAATCAACAGGGAGCAAGATAGAACATACTGATTTCGAGAAAAATAATCCTGCTTCCTCTATTTCTTCAATGTCTGTAGAACTACTGAGTTCAATCTATTTAAACATAGAATCATAGAATCACAGAGTAGTTCGGGTTGGAAAGGACCTTAAGACCATCTAGTTCCAACCCGCCTGCCATGGGCAGGAACACTTCGCACTGAACCATGCCACTCAAAGCTCTGTCCAACCTGGCCTTGAACACCACCAGGGATGGAGCACTCACAACTTCCCTGGGCAACCCATTCCAGTGCCT
>JBCJKH010076251.1:528-13095 GCA_039877255.1 Loriculus beryllinus | reverse complement strand
CGATCTTAATGTATTTGGTAACGCTTCCTCTGTAACAGGCCCTTCTGAGATGCTGCGGGTGGTTTGTCCTCTGGAAGCGTCTTTCTCCACTGGCTGCACAGTTGATCAGACCAGATTGGACTAGACATTGAACTTTTAAACACATAAGAATAATTGGAGAGAAATTGTATCCTTAAATCAAATACAAACTGACTTCTGGGACTACAGAAGAGGACACCAATTTTCTCACTTAACATTTGCTTCTTTCATTAGGAAACCAAGCCCAGGAAGCTTTTGATCTATGTCTTTATACTCTGTGGTCTGCAGTCTTAGTTAATCTTTGTTTATTTTGCTGTGGCCAAATCACATTGACCAGTATGTCCATGGTGGAGAGTCCAGCTAGGCCCTGGGGAGGAGACAGTATGAGCAGTGCATCCTATGGAGCTCATGTAGGGGCAAAATGATGGGAATAACAGGAATATCATACAGAAATTTTTTAACCTTCTGGACACATGGGGTGAGATTTAGGGATGATGCACATCTGTCAGTCAGTCCTTGAGTCTTATCAGGTCAAGGGTCAACTGTTTCTCCCACCATGTTTAGGTCTGCTGGACTTCCCTGTTCTGCTTCTGGTTCTGCTGCCATCTTATTTGAATGGACCTCATCTCTTCATCTGCACTGTCTTTTCTTTTGCCATGAGTTTAGGTGCATTATGGATGCTTTGTTTTGTTGTTAGTCTTAGAAAAACATGGCAACAGTTTTAAATTTCTGAGATTTAAGAAAAAAAAAAAGGTTATTTCAGAATAGAAGAGCTTGATGTACAGGTAATTTTAGTCTTTTTTTTTTTTTTTCAGTATGAAATTCAATATCTTTGCTGAGAAAAGATTTATTTTGTGGTTTTGTGTCCTTGGAGAAAAGGAATCTTTTTCTCTCCTTCAACTTAACAGAAAATTATGTCAGAATTTTGTGAGCTCTAAAGAGGAGCTTTTATTCCATCAGATTTCAAGATAAGGTCTTACATTTTTTTCCATAGCTGATTTCAGGTTAAGACCCTAATTTAAATGCATTTGAAGTCAAAGAATGTTATTTCCTTTTAATTTGAAAGCAAGATGGATTTAAAACAAAGCTTGTAGAACAGCTCAGATATGTTCTATAAATTGTTTGTATGAACTGTATGAGAATAAATAGCAAAGAGCTTTAACTCTTCCCTTCTAATTTTCCTTGGTTTTGAACTTGTTTATTCAGAAGTTAGAGTATCAGTTGTGGCATTTACACTATACTGAGAATCAGCTGCTCTCCATGTTCGTTATTTTTCATGCTGTGAGATGTCGGACAGTCAGGGTGGATGGAGAATCAGAGAAGCGTTTATCCTGGAGTTTTCCCTGTTTTCTGTCTCTATCCTCCATCTCTTACAGCTTGCCTTATTTTCTCCATCTGGTATTTATAGCAGTCGTAGCAATTTCAAATTTCTTTTTCCTCTTATGTTTCCTCAGAAAAGTAAAATGAAATAAAGAAGACCCCAAATGCTGCATCTTTCTGCTTTAGAAGTTTGAGGGAAGTGCCTAGATTTATGGAGGAGGTTTCTTTCTTACATGCCTCCTTACTGGTCTTATGTTACAGGATTGCTTCTGGCAGCATTTTCCAAAAAGAAATTTGGAGAAATGTGCAAGGGCTTATGGCGTTGTTTGCTGTAACAGACTTTTTCATTTATAGCCCTGGGCGGAGAATGTTGCCATCTGATATCAGCTTGGTAACTTGCAGGAAGTGATTTGAAGGTATCCTGTATTTTAGAAGGGTTTTTTTCTTATTTTTTATAAGGCTGAGAAGATTTATCATTATTGATGTTAACCATTTTGGAAGGGATATTGGGTCTTGTGCTTCAGAGTTTTGCCCAGTGGGTTCTGAATTGTCTTCTGTTGTGGCCTTATGTTGCTTTAATCATAACCTAAACATCAAATGAGATTGAATTCTGGGTGGTTTATAACCCCACTTGTCACTGCCATAACACTACCTGTGGCTCGGGGTTGGACCATTTTGTGACTTCTGCTGTTCGTGTACAGTCTTTCAAAAGAGATTATTCCATGTATTTTTATGGGGACCTGCTGATGCAATCCTTGAAGAAGGCCAGTAAGTTTGATCTATTTTTGATCTAATCTTGTTTAGAGGAAAATATGGTGAGTTTTCAGGTTTTAGTTTGTATTTTATGTTTATTTGCTTTCAGGTTTGATTTTTGTGGTTTAAGATTTAAATATGTAAAATAGTGTAGCCGCTGAAAAATTACAGTTCTTGCTTCAGAAATGCAAATCGAGAGGCTATGCCATGTATTTCATTTGGATGTGTTGCCCTTGTTG
This sequence comes from Loriculus beryllinus, assembly GCA_039877255.1. NCBI lineage: Eukaryota > Metazoa > Chordata > Aves > Psittaciformes > Psittacidae > Loriculus > Loriculus beryllinus. The sequence continues at coordinate 10,765 of JBCJKH010076251.1, read as the reverse complement.
TTAGGAGTCAGTGCCAAAGGTTTGGAGAGCTCCTCTTTCTCCAAGCACACTGGTTTTCACTGGCACTGCCTGTGCGCAGCAGAGGTGCAGATGTGTCTGCTGAAGTTTCACCTTCCCTAGTGAATTACTGACCGTGTGAACAGGGAAATGACAGAAGCAGTTCCACTAAAAATGAAGAAAATCCTTGGGTTTTGGTTTAGATTACCCAATAAATTTCATTCTGTTTCTAAGAGTAACTAGCACTGTCCATTAAGGTAAACAATTTCACAGTCCATTTGGCATCGCACAATGAAAGGCTGAGTTCAGAGATTGCTCAGGTACATCCTATTAAGCAAGGGAAGGAGCTCTGTTAGTTTTATTATTTTATCCCTGTGCTAAAGTTTCTGGTAGTGGAAAGTCAAGCAATGAACAAGAATATTGTTTGTCTACATTTAATTTAATCCCAAATATGTAGTGGCAAGGAGCCACAAATGTGTCTTCTTGGTAGGAATTAGTTTCATCTGGGGAGTATCTTTGATATTTTGAAGGCTCTTCTTTCTTGAATAGATCCTAAAACCCCAAACTGAGACTAAGAATCCAGCAAATTTGGGATAAGATGAAGTCAACTGTTTCAGTTAAGGGTTTTAATTTTTCATGTTGTAGTTTGTGTTACTTTTTAAGCTGAACTTTCTCAATGAACTGAGAAACTGAATTTTTCGTTCTGAAGCTCTCAAAGTAGAAAACTCTTATAATTTCAAGTTGTTTAAACTTTGGACTTGTGAATTTACTGAATTAGTTGCAGGCTTAGCAGAAAATAAAAATAAAAAAAAGGAAAAGAAGAAAGAAAGAACAAAAGAAAGGAGAAAAGAGACAAAAAGGTATGTCCAACCACTAAACATTTTTGGAGTAAAATCCCAAGCTATTTCTAGTTTCTCCACTGCATACAGCTTCCTATGAGTAAATGTCATCTCTTCTCTGGAGAGCAAATAGCTGCTATAGTGAGAGGAGAATCTTCAACTGTTTCATGCGATCATCTATTATGTATGCAGCAACAGTATCCATAGCATTTTAATGTGTAAGTCAAAAAGTTGCAGTTTGGAGGCACACATAGGGGGGCCTCTTTCTTCAGGAATTTTAATGGGAACTGAAATGATTACCTTGCAGTAGACTTCCTAATCTTTATAGACCTAAAATAAGATGATTTCCATCCCTGCTGTTCAGGTTCAAATGTAAAATCCCTGCTCTCTTTATATACCTTCTAATCACAGCGTTACTCAAAGAGATGGCTGAAGTGCCGTATTTATGGTTGTTAATAGAGACAAACAAATTTCTTTCTTTTTCTTCCTTTCAAGTTGGGTGTGAAGCATTTATTTGGAATGTTCTATTAGTTGTAGCCAAAAATAACATGTCTTATCCTGCTCCTTTTTTTTCCCCCCCTGTCTTTTAGGGAGCTCTTCTCTTGCTTCTTATCTCGGGAGACTGCTGGGTTTCATGTTTCTGTGCAATAGACCCTTGCTAGAGGCTTTGCTTCCTGATGGTGTACTGCAGTTCAGTCTTTAGCATCTGTCCTTCATATGAGCAAAAAAATTATTTTCTCCGCTTTCATCCCAAACCTCCAGTGCCTGCTGGTTTGCACCCTGCTCAACAGAGGCTAGAGGGCACGTCTCGACATCTGTTTGTTGGTTGCATCCCTATGAATCACAGAATCACAGAACAGTTTGGGTTGGCAGGGACCTTCAGAACTCATCAAATCCAACTCCCTTGCCGTGAGCAGGGACATCCTCAACTAGATTAGGTTGCCCAGAACTACATCCAGCCTGACCTTGAATGTCTCCAGGGATGGCACATCTGCCACCTCTCCGGGTAACCTGTGCCAGTGTTTTACTACTCTCATCGTTAAGATTTTTTTCCTCACATCCACTCTGAATCTCCCCTCTTGTAGTTTAAAATCATCGCCCCTCCTTCTATCACAACAGGCCCTGCTACAGAGTCTCTCCCCATCTTTTTTACAGGCCCCTCTAAGTACTGAAAGGCCATAATAAGATCTCCCTGGAGCCTTCTCCAGGCTGAACAAACCCAGCTCTCTCAGCCTTTCCTCATAGGAGAGGTGCTCTGTTCCTCTGATCGTTTTTGTGTCCCTTTTCCATCCTTCTGATCATTTCTGTGGCCTGGAGGAACTCTGCCAATGGTCACCACCAGTGGGGACCAGCTGGGCTGCTCCGGGGCACCCACATCTGGATCCCTCGGCAATAAAGCACGGAGCTCCAAGGTGCTACTCTTGCAGCTTTGCTCCTCGCACACCAGAGGAGATTTACTTACCTGACCTTCTAGCTACAGGAAAGGTGATGTAAAGCAAGAGTGGCTGGAGGTGTTCCAGTAAGCTTCGGGCTCAGATGAGACGATTTGGAGGCTTGCCAGCAAAGAAACATATAAGAAGGTACAAACATAGGAAGGAAAGAAAGTGTAAACGGAGGAAGCCAGCAGCTTCTGTTAATTGTGATGGGATTTGGCTTTGGCTTTAAGGCCATTGGAGTCTTTTCTCAGGTCTTAAGATTTCTTCTTTTTTTTGTGATACATTTTTCCAAATCAGCCTTTAGTCATAACCAGGAGAAGGGAAGTAATCCTGTGGTACTTCGCACGCCTGAAGGCTGTAATAGAGCCATCTCTGGGGAAAATGCGCTGTATTTTACTTCCTGTTATGTTTTCTACTGTTTAGTCTTAGTTCTAAACCACTTGCTTCTTGTGGACATTACAGCACTTTGCTTAAGAGGCTTTTGGATAAGAGTCTGTGGCCAGATGCGGAATGATCTTCCTCAAATGGCTCAAGAATAACAAAAGTCATGTTTAGTTTCCGTGTTACTGAATTGCTACATCTGGAGTCAGCTCATTTCCCTCTGAACCTTTGGAACTGACACAGCAACATGTTCTTGCTTCCTCAGAGGATGTGAAGCCTTTTGAGGGAAGATGTTTTGGGTTTTGCTTCATGGCTTTCTTGTTTGTTTTCCCCAGGAATTATTTTGCAGTTGTAGAACCTTAGTTTGCTTTGTTTAACGCAAATTGCTGGTATTAATTGGTCAGAGAAAATTTGGTCTCTCAGATTGCGTGTTCTTTACCAGGTGAGAAATGCATGGAGCAGGATATATGTTATATTTATTCTTCATCTGAGAAGAACTTATTCTTTCCCACCTTTTGTGTTGCTTGTAAAGTACTAGTCCCGCAGTAGCTGCTCATATTTGACCCATATTGGCTTGCAGACCTGAAACCACTAGTGCTCAGTGCAGGGTTAAGTGGGCTACCACACTGCCTGGGGCCATCCGGAGATGCTTGGCATCCCATAGCCTCTCTGAGCAGCATTGGGGTATTTATTTGCGGATGCCTGTCCTTGCAGTTACAAAGTCTGGTTTTAGAATAACTTCAGAAACCTCTGGAGACAGCAGTGGGAGTAGGATTCAGTGCCATCTCTCCTTTTTTAGGACAGTTGGAGCAGATACATGGATTCAAAAAGGACAGGAAAAAACCTTATTTTATGTGAGATTGGGGTCTCTGTCAGTAATCCACCAAAGAGAAGCTCTTTGGAGATGCTTTGTGGAAGGTCTGCCCTTTCTTCAGGAGCATCCCAGGATGCGGTGGGATTCACCTCACCTGACTTTAGCCATCTGGAAGTTACATGCATAATTTTAGGTAGTTTTCTGGGCTCGTGTTCTAATGAGTAGAAGTAGTCTTCTTCAAGGCACAGTGCCATCGCTCCTGAGGCAAGTACCTGATATGGTTTGTTGTATGGTCTCAAGATCCAATCATGCAGGAGAAGCATCTTTCCCTCAGAAGGCAATATTTCTCTTTGAATTTGTTCATTACAACAGTCTGGTCAGTAAGTAAGATGGGTCATTTCTAGTTCATCTGCCTTCACAGCATGGGACGGCAGGTAAATGTGGTTTTCAAATAAAGGCAATCAATACTAGAAGGAAATAATTTCTGGGAATATATGCAGGTTATTGGCTCAGTTAGAATGTTATTCTTTTCAGAGCAAACCTAAGGACCTTGTGGTCCTTAAAGGACCACAGAAATGCATGTCGTTTTGAGTTGAGGTCAGCATCTGTGTCCCACCTCAGTACTCCTAAGCACTTGATCCAGATGACTACTAAAGTTTGCTCACACTGTTTGCTCCTGCAGTGAAATCCATCTATATATAGTGACTTCAAATAAACTAATGGACTTGGTTTTATACATAAGCTCTTTGATTTAATAGATATTATTAAGCATATAAAGGTTGAAGCAAAGTTAGCTAAAGAAGCCAGCTAATTAATCATGCAGACTGCGTGTTTGTGCCTGAGCTATATTTGGTGTCTGCTTAACAAGTAAATGGTGAGTAGGCTTGTGGTTGATTACATTCAATGAACTCTGTTTTGGCAGGGGTGTGAAAGCAGGTTTGTATTCACTTCTAGGGACAAAAGCAGCATTCCTTTGACATGCGAGTTGTACTCCTTAACTGTTTACATCCCTGTTTAGAGTAATTTACACCCACCATGCAATTTACCCCACCGTTTTAAGCGCCTGCAGGATTTGGCCCCAGCAGATTAACATGCATTTACAAATCCAGCTGGCTGTTTGGAAGCTCCCAAAGGAGTACTTGATTGCCAATTACACTGTTTCTCCTTTCTATCAAATTGCCAAGAAACAGTATCTCAATTGATTTAAAATTATTTCTATCCCACACAGTCTCTAAGCCTTGCAAGCAGGTTATTATGCTCAGTTGCAGGATGGTGTCTCACCCCCTTGAATTGTGTTTTTGGGATTGCTCATCATGTGCCCAGTTGGACTCCACTTAATAAGTTGCTTGTGCTGTGTTAGCTGTTTCTTATCAGATAATTCTGCTTTCCTGTTAGAAAACAGTGTCTCACAGTAAAAGCAAATACAACAGGTGTAGGTTTGGGCAGGTAAGTTTCAAACCAGTGATAGGTGTTTATTATTTTGTTTAAATGAAATAAAAAGACAGTTATCACAGGCATAGAGGAGCCAAGTTGCCTGTCACTGAGAGAACAAACTGTGTCTTTGCTTATGCTTTGCAAACTATTATGTTGAAAGATTAATAAGGTGATGAAGGCAAGGTCTCAAAGCTAAGTGGTAGTGGGAAGGCTGCCTGTGGTGCCTTGCCTCTCCTGTGTCTTGCTGTATACACAGATTTGAGTTTAAAGAATCTCACAGTCATTTTTGCTATGGGCTGATTGCCTTATTCAGTTTTCTCCTTTCGTGATGTGACTGCTCAACTTCTTTTCCATATTCAATTTGAAGTTTATAGAGCAGCATTTGAATAGAGAATCATAGAATCTTAGAATAGTTAGGGTTGGAAAGGACCTTAAGATCAGATGAGTATAGAACCATAGAAAGATTTGGGTTGGAAGGGACCTTAAAGATCATGTAGTTTCAACCCTCTGGAGTGTGGGTAGAAGCTGCTCCTTAAGCACTTGATTCAAAGTATGTGTCTATGGCAGGAGAAGGGCTGGCATGCATTTTCCCATAAAGCCTTCAAATGAGCTTCTTCTGTTCTTCCAACTTCTTTTCCTTCTCCCTGCCTGCCTTCCAGCTTGTGTAGCAAGTGGTATGAGCATCCTTATGAATAAGCCCTTTGCAGCTCTGTGGCCCTGACTTATCTGAGAGCAGCTTCATTGCCCACAGGCAAGGAGAAAGTGATCATAGTGGGGAAGAGCTCAGGGTTAAAACAAGTTGGAAGCTAATTTCTGTTTTGCAGCACTTGACTTTGCAGTAGAGATTGTGTCGTTTCCACAGAGTTTTCAGTATGTGATTTCCTTGGTTTGGAAAGAAAAACATAAAGAAGTACCCTTGTGTGGCAATGATGAATGGCAAATATATTTAGTAACAGTCTAGTGCAAGCCATCATTAGGCATTTGTGCAAACCACTCTTCCATCAGACTTTGCATTTTTTTTCCTATGAAATACTGAGATTCAGGAATTTTCTCACTGTAGGCTCTCACTGTAGGTTCATTAGGCACAGGCTTTTTATGCCTATCCTTGGTGTAACTTTTTTCTTATCTTCTCCTCCCCTTGTCCTCTGTCTCCTCTTTTGGCTCATCTGTCCAGCCTAGTAATCTGTAGTTTGCACTATTTAGGTTTTTGTTCCAGTCCCATCCTCCTCAGCAGGGCATTCACTGCTAGACTCTATAACTACATCCTTTTCCTTCCTTGGCTTGCATTCTCAGACTGCTTTTTCTCCAGTCTCCAGAAAACTATGTTCTTGGTTTTGCGGGAGTCCCACCTTCCTCCTGTACTTTAAGTTCCAGTCTCCTCTTCCATCTTCTCAGGTTTTCATTCCCTGTTTTTTCTCCTCAGCATCCTTGACATAACCTCTTCTCCCTGTTCTTCTACTTCTTTGTCCCACTCATCCTCACTTGCAGGTTTAATTATTCTCAAATTCGTGTATGTTTTTTGGATCACTCCTTTTTGCTACTATCTTGGGAGACTGCTGAGATCACTGGTGTACGTAAGTGCCTGCACTCAGTTCTGGACAAACAGGTAGCAAAGCCCAGTAAAGCCAAAACCAGCAATAGCATCCTATTTGATATAGAGTGGATCACACCTGGCTTGCAGGGTTATTGCACAGATCAGCTCGGAGCTTTTAGAAAAAGAGCAGCAAGTGTTTGTAAGTGACAGTTTCTTGAAGGCTTATAATTTGGGAGAGAAAATGGACAGCATTTTAAAAGAGGAAAAATCAAATACATCTGACGCAAAGGCTGCTGCCATGCCAATAAAAAGTCCATCTTCCAAAAGACATGGATAGTAGAAATTTTCAGACAGCTCTGATTTATTATCAGTCATTATGAAGTAGTTGTTCTGCCTTCAATAAATTTCAAATGTGCTCACTGTGGTGCAGGAAGTCTGGTGTGGAAAATCTCAGCCAGTTACAGGTTACAGTTTGGACAAGTAGCAAGTAAGCCATCAAAACCAGTGTTGTGTGAGGCATTTTCAGGCAACCAAAACACCAGCTGGTGATACCAACCCCAGCTCTAACAAGCGTGGGTTTGTGCATGCACCTACGTTGCACAGCCACTTACTTTCCATATAATGTTTAATACAGTTGGCTATCAACAAGTTATTTTCTTGCTTAGGAGTGCTATGCTTTAAGGTTAAAATACCAGCTTAGTTTTGGACAACTGTTCCATTGGAATAGAATAGCTTCTGTTATAAATGTGATAGTTAATATTTATTCAAGGAGTAGCTTAGAAAAGCAAGACAGAGATGTCTGCAGTGTTGTGTAGAGGCACTCTGTGATTCGGACAGGCTGCAGCCTGCTGTTTGCCTGTGCTCCCTGTTATGGAGCGTTGCTCAGGCTCACTCAGTCACCAAGAAGAGGACTTCTTTATGCAGGCTATTTGTGAAGCCTTTGGAAATAGTATTAAATAAACAAGACACTATTATACAGTTGACCAGCTAAGTTGAGCTTTAGCCAGTAATCCTGCTTAGTAAGCATATTATCAGAAGGAATACTCAGTCTAGACACTTCTTGTGATTTTTAACTTTGGTATGCGGTTACTCTGAAATAACAGGCTTTGAAAGGAAAATTGTCTGAAATGGCTTGTTCTTTACTGCAAGCATTAAGGACCTTCGAGGAGAGAAAACATTAAGCATTAAAGGGCTCTTCAGTCTCACAGGGGAAGGCATAGCACAAAAGGGGTGTCTGAAAGCTGGGATAGACAAATGTGCATGGGTTGTGAAACACACTTTTAACAGAGTTACAATCCACTGGAACAAATTATCGTTGAAAGTGTTGTTTTTTTCTTTCTGTTTTTAAGGTTGGGTGTCTCGCTGACTCTTGGTTTAGCCCAGCAATGCTATGCTTCAGTGATCACAAATTACTGCAATCTGTGTGGGAGTAGCTGGTAGTGTATGTTTACCTGTAAAATACAGATCAATTTATGTGAGTTGATGAAGTTTTCTGAACTTAAATATTGGGAATTTAACAGCAAATGCTTGTCCATGCATTTTCTGAAGTTATCCTCCATGTTCCTTGCCTTGATTTCTAGCTTGTTTGTACATGCACATTGGTGCAGAGAATTTCTTACTTTTGGTTTTGGTGGGTTTTAACGTCATCTGGAGCCTCACTGTGTCCAGGCACAGGTGATATCAGAAGTGTGATGGTGTGTGAGAGGAGTGAAGTAGCCACTTCCCTATAACACAAATGCCTCCAGCATCTCTCAGTGCCCTTATCTTGCACTCTGCTCAAGATCTCCTATATATATTAGCCTCCAGCCTGAAAACGGTTCTTCTGCTTCTTGATGAATTGGCTGTGAGATGTGGAAACCAACCTGAGTTGGTTCCAAGAAAACCCATATTAATCACACCATCATGAAAACCATATATGGCAAACCCAGTTAGCAGTTGCTTTCAAAAGCTTTGGGAGACTTTAAAGCATAGGGACAAGAGCCATACTTACATACTTCTGACAGCTAAATAAAGCCTTGGTGGTAAGCATGGAGCTCCAGCAGGCGAATGACATGAAGCATCTGGATTCCCTTATTTTATCCTAAAAAAAAGAAAGAGGTTTGAGCCTAAAGAGAATGATCCTTGAATCAATGAGCTGAGCAGGGACCTTTGTGGGGATAACAAGGAAGAGCCTCTTGGGTTTAGGTGAGACCTGAGACTGGGCTCTTGGGATCCCATGCATGCATTTACCCGACTGCCAATTTAAGCTCAGTTTAGGTGGGTAGTCAGAATCTTGTTGCTTCTGCCTTTATCTTTTAGGTGGCTCACAGTGTCATAAGGCAGATTGAAACCTATGTTGAACAGTGACTTTGTTTCAGGAGGTGTGCCCATTCTGTGCCTTTGGTGAGCAGGGATGAGGAGGAAGTAATTGCACCCTGTGCCCAGAGGCAGGGGTACAGGAGGCTGCAGATAGCCTGGGCATGCTGAGATCTGGCATTGCTGAGTGATTGTGAGTTGGGCTTTGCAAGGTGCATAGCATTGCACAACAAAGAAATTGCATGCAATTAAAATAATGTTTTGTTATTAATTATTTAAATGTAATTAAATTATGGTTAATTGACTGTGTAAGATCATGCCCACACCTAAACTCTGCTGTGGCTCTGCATAATGCTCCTATACACCAGCCTTTCTGGAAAGGCAAATCCACTCATTAGGCAGGTGTTCCCCTGCTCACTTTGTTCTGCTTTTTCACTAACATTTTGCCCAGGGGGGACCTGATTATTCACTTGCAATTAGAGGAAATCACAGCTTGTTGAGAGTGGGTTGGTGTGGGAGCAATTTTCACCTGCCTTGAAAGTTGGTTTTGTTTGGTTTTTTAATTCCATCAGTGAGTTAAGCTCAGGGAAGAAGTATTTAGAAAGCCTGTGCTTTATGGAGGGACAGGACTCTGTTAAAAGAAGGTTTCGTTTCTTTAGGGTTTTCTCAGTTGCCCTTCCTCTGACTCAGGCTTGTATTGTTGCTTTTCTCCTTCCCTCCCACCCATCCCATTCCCTCATTGCTTCACCTTTTTTTGTTTCTCGTTGCTTTTACATCCCAGCAACACATTCCTCCTTCACACTTTTGTCAGTCATTCCTCACTTCTTCCTACTTCTCATTCTGTCCACTGCTGCCCTGGTTAGCTCCCCGTTCTCTCCTTTCTGTTTCTATTTTACCCTTCCGCATCTCCCAAGCACCACATAATGAGGAACAGATTGGATTCCTTACTGGGCTCATCGGCGAAGAGCACCATGTTGATGCCAGGTTGAGCTGATATGATATGATACTACAGACAGGAGTTGGAAATCAGTAAACGTGGTTATTGTGGCACATTGAGATTCTTGGCTCTGCCCCAAGGGATTTATAAAAAATAAAAAGAAGAAAAGTGAAGGGGGGAGGGAGACACCAGCCGAAGAATCTGTTGCAGCTCACTTAGAAGGAAAAAAACCCTTGCAGAGCATCAACTCTATTTTTTTGGAGCTGATTTTGTAATGGTTCCATCAATCGCGCTACTTTATATCATTGGATAACACAATGAAAATAATGTGCTTTGTGCTTCAGTTCGTTTGTGCTTCCACTTATTGGAAAGATCTCCCAGCACCACTGGGAACAGATACTTTGAGGACTCCATAAACTGCTTGCAGGATAGGTGTTGGCATCTTATCTGGGTATCACACATAGCTGATATGTGATATTTAAGTTGGCTGCATGCTGTGTATATATATGTATATATATATATATATATATATATATATATGTATACACAGTGGTTTCAGTTTAGAGGAAG
>JBCJKH010076236.1:0-17564 GCA_039877255.1 Loriculus beryllinus | reverse complement strand
TCCGGTCTTTTTTTGGTTTTTTTCCTGTTCCATCCCGGGCCCGGGCCCGGTCCCGTCCCCGCCATGCGCAAGTTCTTCCAGGAGATCAAGGCCGACCTCAAGTTCAAGACCGCGGGGCCCGGGCAGAAGCTGTCGGAGCCGTCCCGGTACGGGGTAGGGCAGCGGGGACCCTGCGGTAACGGCGGAGGGGGGGGGGGGCGGCATTCCCGGTCCGTGGGGAGCCCGTGTCCGGTGGCTCTGACCCGAGCCTCGCTCCTCCGCAGCGCCCCCAGGGAGACCCCGAAGGCGGCGGCGGCGGCCCCGAGGCCCCGGCAGGGCCCCACGGATGAGGCGCAGATGGCGGCGGCGGCGGCGCTGGCCCGCATGGAGGGGAGGCCCAAGGCCAAGCTGCCCTCTTCGCAGGAGGCCGTCAGGAGCCAGGGTAGGGCCGGCGGCCGGTGCCGGGGCACGGGAACGGCGCCGTGCCCGCTGTAACCGGGGTTGGTCTCTTGCAGTGAGGAAGGAGCTGAGGGCAGAGGCGGCCGCCGCTGACAGAGGGCCCGGTGCGGAGGAAGGGGTGAGAGCCGCTGCTTCCCCAGCATAGACGGGGCCCTGCCACGGGCACGGGCGCCTCCGCTGGACCGGGTTGCTCCGAGCCCCCGTGTCCAGCCTTGAGCACAGCATCATAGAATCATGGAATAGTTCGGGTTGGAAAGGACCTTAAGATCATCCAGTTCCAACCCCCCTGCCATAACCAGGGACACCTCACACTAAACCATGGCACCCAAGGCTTCGTCCAACCTGGCCTTGGACACTGCCAGGGATGGAGCATTCACAACTTCCCTGGGCATCCCATTCCAGTGCCTCACCACCCTCACAGGAAAGAATTTCTTCCTGATATCCAATCTAAACCTTCTCTGTTTAAGCTTTAACCCATTACCCCTTGTCCTGTCACTGCAGTCCCTAACGAAGAGTCCCTCCCCAGCATCCCTATATCTCCCTATTCAGCTTGTTAGAAGCTATTTATTCTTAGAATAAAGGGAAGTAGCTGTATTAATGGCAGAATTCTTGCAAATGTATCAGATACCTTTGGAATTGTTTCTGAGATAAAATGATAAATCTCAGCTGATGTTTTTGTCGCTAAGGAGAAAACTAGTTTTCCTTTTAGCAAGAGTGTAAGGAGCATACAGTTGCATTATTTCTTACACTGAAACCTGAGATTACAGTTAATCCTGTGCTTTTTAGATTTATGTTTTTGATTCCCACAGGACTACAAATCTGCTCCTGAAAGCTTTTCTCTCCCGCCTCTCTCATCTAGATCCCACATGCTGTTTTTCAAGGTGACATGCCACTCTTCAAACACAAGAGGAGGCGGGGAAGGAAGGGAGAGGGGAAATCATCCCGTTATAAATCGGTGCAAAATGGAATAAGGCTTTAAAATGTTGCAAACATAACATTTAATCTCCCGAAGTATTACAGGAGCAGTGCATCCCCACTTTCTGCATCCCCCTAATCCTATTAGATACCACCAGGAATAAACAGCTGGCATCATAACAAATGCCAAACAAATGCTTTTGAGCTGCTTGAATGTATGAGGAAAAAAAGCCTTGAGGTGGATATAAAGCACTGGGAGCATGACAAGAAGCTGGGAACATACAGCCTCTAATCTTCTTCATAATTGCCATCAATCACTTACATGTGTCCAGTTTAGACGCGGGAAGATTGTCACAATGGTATTAAATCCACTGGAGCCTTTTTGAACTGGGGATCATCTTATGTGAAGATTTTGATGGATTTCTGCTTTCTAACAGTACTTTGCTGATGTTTCTGTCTCAGCTAAACAAAGAGTTTATGTGGGCTTTGCAATCTGAATGGGTTTTCAAATGATATGGTCGTGTAAGTGCACAGCTCTGTTTTCTAATGTGTCCTGTAATTCACTAGGCAAGAACAAGGAGGTGTTGAGGGGCTGCTGTTACCTGGTGCCCCTGTTCCTTGGAACACCCTTTGCAGCAGCATGCTCTGGTGAATTTCCTGGGAATTGCTGGAATTTTGTTGCTTGTTTTCCTTTTATATCTAATGCCTTTCCATTCAAAGTATTTGCATAGCTGTCATTTCTGCCTCTCAGAGGAAGCTGAGGCAGACAGGAGAGGAATGAATTGAGACAATGCAGGAAAATGGTTTACATTTCAGTCCCTGTCTTTTCTCACCCTAGAATTGTTCCTGTCCTCCCTTCTCCTGTGGAATAGGGTTAGTCACCCTCTAACATAGGGAAGCCTTCTGAGGCCACAAAATGTTCCTTTCAGATGCAAACTCTAAAAAGCTTCTTAGGCATCTAATCCCAACAGCTAACCTATACTTGTAAATCACACCTCTCTTAACACAGACTCATTTGTAACACATCTGAACTTTGAAAAGGCAGACATGACTGAAAATCTCCTACTTCTTTATTCCCTGTCTATATAGATAAAACCAGGTGTTTCACAAGTTTCTCAATGAGGTCCCTTATTTAAAGGTGAGTTAAGACCTTGAATAGGGTTCTTTTAACACCTTTTTTTTTCCCCACCCCCTTACCCCTTTCAAATAATGAGAAAATTCAATGCAAACAATCTTGTTGCCAATAAAATATCACTCTATTACTTAAGACATGTGTAACTTTAAAGCAAATCAATTACCTTAGCACAAACTGTGCATGGCTGTGATGATGGCAGATGCACAGGTTATTACAACTGTAATGCGGGTGACAAGCTTAATATCTGATGTCTTAGAAGAGGCTGGTGACATGTCTTGTGCTCCTAATCAAGAAGTAGCACAACCTGTGAACTGGGCTCCAGTGCAGGTAACTTTCAGCACGCTTCCCTATAATCAGGTCAATGTATGCTTCCAGCAACAAGCAGAGGCCAAAGTCAGGAACTAAGGAGGAAACAGAAGGAAGGGTGAAAAGGCTTCATCATGACAAATCAGATCTGCATATTGGAAAGGAGATGAAAAACACAGGCCTGTGATGGGAATGTTGTAAAAAAGAATCAGTGTTTCTAAATAGCAAGAGTACACACTTGTTCTTTAAAAGTCCATTTGTTTCAGAGCACATTATTAAAGTTGAATGCCTCTGCAAGCTTTAAGCCAAAAGGTATACGTACACAATTGTTGTTTGCTGATTTCATGGCATAAGTGTGGCAAGGAATACAGGATTTCATTTCCAAGATTGAAACTGTTGCTTCTTTGATAAATGAGAAGCCACTTTCAGTGAACTGATATGTGAACTAAAGGATTTATCCACCACTTTCCCAAGATTTCTACAGCCGCAGGACTTTCACCTGTTATAAACCATGACTAGAGGACACCTTCATGTCAAAACAGGACTATAAGGAAACCTGGGTATTATTCATGGTTACACCGGGTCTCAGCCTGTGGATAATAAGCACAGGATTTCTGTATCCATGGCTACCGTTGCAGGTTTGAAGATTTGAGATTATGATAAATTTAACTTTTATTCATTGATTGCCAAATAACTGCATCTTTTTCTTTTGAGCAAGCACCCCATGTTTTAGCTACATATTGGGAAGAAGGGCTTGCTAACAGGTTAGTAAAACCCTGCCATATGCATATGTTCCATTGTGCATTGCTTCCAGGTATGAACGTGGCATTAAGCATGCTGCCTGCAGTGTGTAGGGTCCGCTATCCACTTGCTTGAGCTTCCTCACTTCCAACAAGGCAGTGTCTCTCAGAAGGTTGCTTTCAAACTCATATTTCCCATCATCTTCAGAGAAGATCTCTTTAGCTCCAGCCTGTGTGTGCACAGATGCCAGGGCTGGTCTCTTCTGAGTATTGTTTAGGAGCTCCATGTTCCAGCACACTTCAAATTCAGCCTCAGACAGAGACTTGAAATCAAATGTATAAACAAGTAGTACTAATGTACCATATTTAATATGGGCTGTGCTGGGAAATTGCCTTATTGCTATATAGTCTGCAGAAATACAAAGCACCCAGATCACTTGTTACGTTTGTTCTGCTCTTTTTCTAGTTCTTCAGTTAATGTTTCAAAATAAGGTTTGGGCTTTCATGGTGAGTTAAAGAGTCGTTCACATCCTGGTGTACTCGCTTACTGGTGTTACTGTACAATGTCTTAAAAATACTCTCTATTATAAGCCAAAATTACCCTCTATTATAAGCCTAAAACACCGGTTAGGATTGTGGAAGCAGCACTGTTTATACTGTGTAGCATTTGCCTGCTGTACAACCTTAAGGTGAGGAAAAGCTAAAGAGTTGCCAGCTCTTACTCTACAGCTAGTGTAACATCACTGTTTCTTGTGGAGGTGGATGGAGAATACTGCTCCATTTGTAGTTCTCACAAATTCTTTGTTTTGTGAAAAGAGAGTTTTTGAGGGGAACCTCTCACATTGAAAATTGTCTTAAATTAACACTGATTAAGCACCAGATCTGGATGCTCAAAGTCCTTTCCTGCACTTCATCCACTGCAGAAAGCATCATCTGCCTTTTTACAGAGCCAAGTGTGGTGGTATGTCCACTAGCACTGACTACTGCGGGCAAAGCAGTGGGTACCTGCTTTGTGCTCACACCTCAGAGGGGTGTTATGCATGTGCATCTCAGTCTGAGATAATGAAATTATTAATCACAGTTTAATTTTTATTAATGTCAAAGCATTAAAGAAACCTGACTTCAAGTGAGCACCTTTGTGGGTAAAGTCCTTTGAGAGGGGCTTGGTTTCTTTATATGGTGAAAGAGTGTTTTTCCAAGCTATTCCAGGGCTTAGAGACTTCATATTGAATTATTCCCAAGTAAGTTATCGGTGTGCTTAGTTTAATGTGGAGCTGCAAAGTGTACTTCTAAGTACTAAGGAGTGCTTGTGCTACGTGAACTGTGAAGTACTCTGCAGCAGCAAAATACACCCAAAAGTCAGCAAGTCTTTGTGCTCCTAAGGCTCTGGAGCAAATACTAAATCCTGATGCAACTGCTCGAATGCTGTAGCCAGGAATGGTCCTATTCACCTTAGTTTCTTCATTCAAGAAAACTGTGCCTTTTCTGCATGTTTTGTAAATGAAACAAAGCTGAAGATTTCTTCACCAAAAGCCGAGAGTCTTGAGAACTGAGAGGTGACTGATTTGGGTATCTTGGGAGGACATGTAACCAAGGAAAGGGACCAAAATAACTCTTTTTGCAGGTTTCACTGGAATGACTGAAAGATGATGTTATTGTTTTTCCTTTACTAACATGGAAAGCAGCTGGCTGTAAGTGGAACAGACCTAAGAGCACCTTAATACTTCTGCAGAACAGGTATAATTCAATTTACCATTTTAATGTTCATAGCCAGATAACTGCATTTTGTGTGAGATGCATTGAAGAAGTAGGTGGAGAAAAGACAGAACATTCCAACTAACTCCTGAGAACTGAAGTTTAAAAGTAACCTCTTGTGTTTGTAAACAAGATGGGTATAATTCCTACGAGGAAAACAAGATTTATTGCTTCTTCCCCTTCTAATCAGTACATTTCTCCAAATAGTTGGCATAATAATTAATCTAAAAGCTGTATGGAATATCAAATGTAAACTTTGACTATATAAATTAATTACAAATGTCATGCTTCCATTTCTTTTAATTCCTTTTTATTTATAAGGATCTGCAAACCACTTTAATGGCTTTCCAATTATTTTTCAATTAATTGGGTTTGGTTTCTGTGCTCCGTTATAGATGTCTGCAAATTACTTTGTGGATGAGTGAGGAGGAGTGGTACAGAAGGTTCTGCTTCTGTTCCTTTTTCTGAAAGCTGGTGCAATGGAGTCAAGCATTCAGCATAAATTAAAAGCTCACACGCATGAAATCTTATTTTGTAACTATTATCCTAGCTGTTATAATAGGACTGAATCAATGCTGTAGAAACAATATACTTGGTGAGTACTTGAAGTTCGTAGGAATTGCCTTGCTGCCAGAATGGCTTGAAGTATAGGGGCTTCAGATTCAGCCCAAGAATCCCACCCAGGTCCTGGCCTCTCACGGTTTAAAATGGAATGTGTTTTATTCTAGGTGTTAGAAGAAACACAACCAAACAAAACCAAACCACCAACAACGAAAACACATCACAGAAAACAACACAGAGTGGAAAGGTTGAAGACATTTGGGGCAAAAATTCAGACAGGAGTAAAATGCTTTCATTTACTCCAGCTCTCAAGTGGCTTCCTGGAAAAGGTATGGCCTGTCACAGCAGCAAGGATACAGTATGCAGACACACAGTTAGAAGTTGCTTGTGATACCATATTGCCTTTTGAACTGCTGATTGAAGTATTTAATTACTGAAGTGCTGTGTCTGAACACAGCCAATATTTGTCTTAAGTAAGCAGTGTGAAATCCTCTTTTCCACAGAGTACAGTTTGTTTAGTTAGTAAGGAAGTAGGAACTGATATAAAGTATTAACTGGTATGAATGCTTCAAGGTATCATCTTGTTGATTATCTCCTAGAAGCAGCAGGGTTTTAAAAAGCTAATTTCCTGGCTGGCTAGCATGCACTTCTTGGCTGAAAGAAAGCATGCCTGGAACCAAGCAGCATGTACCCTGTTGCATCTCACTGCTTCATTACATCTTAATTCCTGTCTTTTCCCACCAATCTCAAGATACTTCAGCCTGCTCCACCAAAGAGCTTTGGCTTTTCCTTCTCACTAGCAAACCGTTCCCATGCCCAGGAAAATATGATGGAGCAAATTGGCAGCTGAGGTGCCAAGTCATTGCAAAAGCAAGATAAATGAATTCACTGAAACCCCAATCATGTTTCAGTAAGTGAGCAGAAAAAAAGGTTTGAGTGTTCCCATGGTAAGTTAAGCTCATTTACCAGTTTGCGCTCTCTTGCCAAAATCCCCAGATCATCCTAAACTGGGGAAAGTAGGATAAAGTGAAGAACAGGGGATGGAAGGTACTAGCAGATGGAAATGTGAAGTGTTCCTTTTACTAAGACCATCTTTTCCCAGTTTGCCTTGCTGAGAGACTGGAAGATCTCTAAAGCCTGTTCTCCAACATACGTGCTTTTCCACTTAGGACTTCTGATGGCCACCTCACTCAGGACAGGAGCCTGTCTCTGTGGCAGCTCAATTTGAGTGGAACCAGACCCCCTTGCTAAATGCATGATTCAGTCAAGCTACCTCTACCTGGAAGTAAATTCTAAAGACAGGGTAGGCTGGGCTGCGCAGGGGTTTTAAGGCTCTGCAAAAGCTGCATCGATGAAAAGTCACATTTATCCCTCTTCTAATTGCACCTCCTCTCTTTCCTGCCTAAAATCTTGCTCAGTCTTTTCCTACCTGCCCCAGCTGATGATTTCTCTTCTGCACTCCTGCAAAAGCCTGGAAGAGAAAAGGAAAAGGTAGTGTACAAGCAGCAAAGGCCCTCACAGCATGTAAGGGATGGTAAAGGTATTGAAAAATGGGGAGATAGCCTAGGCCAAACAAATCTCTCTCCTATTTACTAGACTAACAGCAGAATCTCTGAAGACTGCTGTTACCCTGCAACTGAATAGGAAACTATATCCTGGCTTCCACTGAGACACACAGAAAACCACAAGCAGGGTTTGTGCTAATAGAAATGGCTCTGCAAATAGTTGCACATGTGAAAACACTTCACATCACTGAGGTAGTTGTAATCATGCTTTTTGCCTTCCAAATTGAGCCATAAAAAGTGCTACAGACTAAAGCCCATCCTGGACTGTAGCCACGTGAATTGATTCAGCCTCACAGATCCAGAGATATGCTGTTTGTGGGGAATGTGCTTGCTCCAGGTGCAGAGGAGGTGATGCATGAGCCTGGCCACATGAAAGTCTTGCCTTTTGCCCTATGTCTTTCATAGAATCCTAACACCCTTTTCTCTTCGGGTCTCTGACGATTTCTGTTACTACTGTACTGGAAAAGTCTAAAGTGGGAGAGTCTAAAGGGGGCTGGATAGGTTTCTATCCACTATGGTGTTTTTTGCAGTTTTAAAGTTGTGAGTACCAGAAGAAGAAAGCACAGTATCCAGCTAAATGTTAAACCAATATTCTGCCTGGGATTCTTGTTCTCTGTGTGTGTTCCCTAGTAGCGAAACATGGAATATACAGTTTGACATTTCAAATCGCTTGTTTTCTTAGACTAAATTGTTGTACTTTGCAGCCTGTAATAGCCTTAAAAGTGATATTCCCATAAATATCAGTATGAGTAGTAAGGACAATGGAAACAAGCACTGTGTGATGTGATCCTGCAGATTTTCTGCATTCAGATGTTTTTGTCTTACATGCATGTATTGAACTCAGCAGGAGTATTTGCATAGTTAAAGGTAAAGCAGTCTCCTGGATTAGATCCAGAGCAATTCTCACCTGTCAAGATCCTGTTTACTGCAAGTAACATAGCAGATTGTGCAAGAGAGAAACCCTCATTCGCACTGGAATGCACTGCTTTACTCTTCAGAAACCACCAAAGGAGCTACCTACATATAACCACAGTTCACTTTGGAGGGTTTGTCCCAGGCTATAAATAGGTTTGTAACAGACAGGGGAGTGTTCATGTACAAACCAGTTCAACGCAACTAACTACTTAAATTCTCAGTCAGAAACTCTTTGTGACTGTTCCCTCTTTAGGAGCAGGGAATAGTGTTTGATCAGGTAAGATTCCCCTGTGTTCCTGCTAATCTCAGAAACCTTGAAGTAAAGTCCAGGGAGTAATGAAAGCCCTTTCAAAGGGGTTATTTGGAAGGGGGTGTTAGCTGTGTCTCACAACATCTTTATGCTTTGGTACGAGGGTGCAAAAGAGTTGCTCTGAGCTGAGCTTTGAAAACAAAGACAAATCTTACATGTAAATGATAGGTCAGCCAAACCTCCAGGGGATGGAGGTGCAAGCTTGGTGCTTGGGCTGGGCTGAGAGCCCAGCTCTCCTCCCATTTGCTCCCCTCGCTACCCACGCACCCCCTGAACACCAAACCCAATGTGCCACCACCTCCAGCCACCAGTGAGACCCAGCCCCACCAGCACCAGGCAGCATCCATGCTGACAGCAAGAGGTGCCTTCCTAATCCTGCTTCATGCAGAGCCCTGCCCGCTCCACAGCAGGGCTCATCCCATGGTGCTCAGCACAGCTCCTTATCCAGTGCCTCATGTCCTGGATGAGCAAGGCACTGTTGAAGCTGCTGCCAAAGCCAGCCGGTGACCACCCCGCAGGGGAGCATCAGCTGGGCTGGCTCCGTGGTGCACAGGGTAAGTAGTGCCCCATGGTACAGGGAGGCTAAAACACGCTCTGGGCACATCCCAGCCCAAATGCATCTTCAACAGCAGACGGATAATCTCTTGTTGACAAGAATCCATGTCCCTGCCACCCCTGCTCACTGCTGTGTGTCCAGCAATGCCAAGCAACATGGCTGTGCAGTGGGAATGCTCCCAAATGGGCGCTGGGGATGCTGCAGGGTGGCCCCCGGCCAAGAGATGCTGCAGGAGGGGGCTTGCAGCAGAAGAGCATTAGGAAAGCACAGGGGCCAGTGGCGTCGATTCTCAGCAATGAAGAGCCAGAAACTAAACCTGGGAGGGGGTAGACTGCTCTCATTTCACTCCCTGGGATGAATGAAGCACCAGGAGCCAGTAACCAGCATCAGTGATGGCAGGAAAACAGGACACAAAGGTTTTTTATCCTCAGCCTTAATCATCTTAAGGTGTTATTAGCACCAGAGGGAAGGAATTAAAGATATGAGTTCCAGGATGGCAGCGTGTTCCTGGCACCAGGCGCTCAAGCTGTGACAGTTTGAATAAGGGAGATTGAAAGGAAGAAGGGAAATAAAGTCCAAAACAACCCAACCCAACTGCTGAGGGGGCTGGGAAAGCTCCCTGGGAACCAGGGTCCTGCGTGGCCAAGGGGGAAATGCAATGAATCCAATGCAATGGGTACCCTCCATAGGAAAACGAGGGTTAGAATGGTTTGGTGTTAAAAGGGAAACAATCAGGAGCAGAAACACATCCCAAAGACTGGAGGGTCTTTGCCCCTAAATACCCTGATTTGTGTCATGTCTCCACTTCCATTCATTGCCATCTCAGATCCGGGTCCAGTCAAGACCCTGCGCTGGGTGTGAGTGCTATTTGGGATGCTGCTCCCATGCTTTTATATTGGATACAACCCAGGATTAAACTGTAGGAACGGGTGCAGCAGGACAAGAGGGTCGCACATCCATGAGGTCTCAATAACTCCATTCCCTCCCTCCTCTTTTCCCTGGACACAGGGGTGGGGATCCAGGGCAGGAACCTGCTTCCATGCTGGGAATCTCCTTTTCCCTATCACTCTTCCTGCCCCCAGCACCTCTCCCCTCATCTCCTGCTGCGTTGTGGAGCTGAACTCGGGATTGCTCAGCACGGGGCTGGTTGTTCCCAGAGTTCAAACCCATTATTTTTATTAATAGAATTCCCAAGGTTATGTAAGCTCTTTGGGGAAAAAAAAAAAAAAAAAAAAGGAAAACAAAATGAGCCAAATCCCAATGTTTCCACCCAGTTCTGTGGCTCGCAGCCGCTGCCACTCATGCCAAGGAATTAATTCAGCACTGGAGCAGCAGTGCTGGACACAGCACTGGGGCCCACGGGTGCTGCGGGGGCAAGAGGGCAACAATCCTAGTGGGGACAGGAGGTGACTCAGGGGCCACTCCCTTGCAATCCATGGTTCCCGACGCCTTTGGTTTTGAGGTTTCTGTTCCCAGTGGGAATGCCGGTCTAGGGATGAGAATGCCGGTAGAGAGCGAGCCGAGGGCCGCTCCGCTGCCAGGTTCGGAGTTAAGCTCCCAATCCCTGCAATAAGCCTGGCATTAAAATGAACACAAACATTTCCCTAATCCCCCCCATCACGAAGGCATCTTCCTGGCTCCGTCCTCCCACCCAATCCCCTCCTGCCGCCTCCGCAGGCAAATGCTCCTAAAACTTGACACTAAATCCCAACGCATCCAACAGCAGCAGAGCTGGGACGGGGATAAAGCAGAGCCTGGGAAGGGTCCCTGCCCCTGCCGAAACCAATGTGAGCCTGCAGCCTGCCACAGGTCATCAAAAAGCAGATTTGGCCTCAAACTCTCCCTCCAGCTGAGGGATGAGGGTCTCACACCTGGAAAAGGCCTTGGCACAGGATTGATTCCATCATGCTGGCAGGGATTTAAACCCCAGCATCTCTCCAGGGAGCGCTTCCATCCTGCCCTGCTCCAGGACCCCATGCTGTGTGTCTCCTGCACATCATCCCCCTGGGAAGCTGGCATGAGGAGCAGCTCAGGCTGCACCCCCAGCAATGCCTGACAAATGGAAGCACCTCCTTTTCCCTCTTATTTTCCCAAAATCTTGCAGCTTTCAAGCCATTCTCCCGAGTGGGGAATGAACTGATTCTGATATTTCCCCCTTGGCTGCACACAGAAGCTGTCCAGGGAGAAGAAAGGAGATAAAAGCTGCCAGGAATCTTTCTGGGTCTCTTCCAGAAGGAGAAAACCCTGTGGCCATCCCAGCTCCCACCAGCAGCTCCCAGTCTGCAAGGGTGAAACCTCCCTGCTGTGACCCAGCACGAGCGTGTTTGCAATGCAGTGACAGATCTTGGACGGGGACACCCATTATCAATCATAAGCAACTGATGTCCCTCATAGGAGCTTCCACATAAACCCAGTAACACTTGCTATCACAGTGCAGGATGGATTAGTCCCATTCCCAGCAGGAATCACCTTCTGGTGCTGGGCTGGGGTGGGGGGTGGGGGTGGGTCTCACAGCAGGTTTTAACTGGGCTTGTGGTGTATCTTCCCTTTGCTGCAGCACAGAAGACCCCTCTGCCTGTAACCCAAAGGTGATGGCTCCTCACTCTGAACATCCCTTGTTTCATTCCAGACATTGGTTTCATTCCAGACCTTGTTTGATTCCAGACCTAACACACCATCACTCCCACTAAGCACAGGCCAAGCTGTGGAGAAGCATCTTGTATCCCCATCTTCAGATCACACATCCCAGACCAGAGCCAAGGGGCTACCGCTGTCTCCTGGAATGTGAGCCAGGGCAGCAGGATACAGGGAAAGACAGCGCTGATTTGGGGACATGAAGGGGTCTGCCCCTTGGTTTCCACCCTGTGCTCAATGGGGCAAGATGGTCCCAATGGGGATGCAGCAACAGGAGGGAGCAAGCAGAGCCCCCAGCTCTATTCCCCTTGAGTTCCCCAACGTCCTCGCTGCTTCCAGAACAGGGCCATGTTCCAAGCTCCTCCCCAGCTTCCAGCACATGGGAACATCCAGCTGGTGACTCATGACACGAGCTCCCTGGCCCAGGTTGGCTCCGCTCATCAGACTCATCCCTAATGCTGGTCATTGAGGGCGAGGAGATCAGGCAGCTTGGATGGATCCTACAGAGTCACACCCCTGGAGCAAGGGATCATCATCCCAGCTGCTTCTGACAGGCCCATTGTTTAAGGAGACAATGGAAATGCCACAGATATTGTGTTTCTCCCCCCAGCTGATGCCGAAACAGGCCATCTGCATTGCTCAATGTGTCCTGATAGGAACCACATGGAAATCATTAATAAATCCAAATTCAAGATATTGCAGGCATCTAAAATAAAATGGAGAGAGGATTTCTAACGGCTTGAAGGAGGAGGGGGAGCAGTGGGAAGCTCAGGAGGGAATTCCTGGGAGAATTCCTGCCTCCGGGAACCGGTGCAGGGTGCAGCGCACCCAGGGACGGAGGCTGCAGCTGAGCATCTTGCAAACCCTCATGGTCAAAAGGAAAAGAAAGAAAATCCACAGGTTGGGATTTCCAGGGAATTAGGACCAAACTCTGCCCGAATTTGGCACCTTCTCTGCTGCTCTTTTGAGAGAGTCCTGTCAGAGCAGCAGGAGGAGGGGCTCCGGAGGGGGGACAGCCAAGTCCTCTCCGCTCCCAGGCCTGGCCCAAGCTACCCGGTGGGTACAAGCACATATAAAACCATCTCATCCTGTCCCAGGGACCCACATCCCGCTCTCCCTGCACACAGTGAAGTTCCCAGCTGGGATTACTTTTGCCTCCAGCGTTTTAAACCTCTATCATCTCCCATTTATTCCCACCTAGAGGAATCAAAACCGGCCAGGCAGAGAGATGGGAGCTGTGGGCGCTCCCCCCAGCCAAGCTGAGCCCCTTGTGCCAAACGACCATCCCCATCCCAAACTCCAGGAGCTGCTGGGATGATTTCCACCCACTCTTCTCTTAAGTGTCCACCTCAAACCCTGTGTGGGGATCAGTGGCACGACCCCCTCCTCATCCCAACCCTCTGAGAGGAGACTACATGGAGCAAGGTGAGCTTTAAGGTCCCTTCCAACCCAAACAATTCCATGATTCCATGATTCTAGGACTCGGGAAACTGCCAAAAGCACTGGGGTTTGGCTGGAGCAGCCGTGTTCTGGCTGTGCAAGGGTGCATGTGCCCACACGTGGGCTCTCACACGAGTGTGTGCACCCATCCGTGAGCATGCGTGTCAGTGCGTGTGCATGGCGGTGTGGCTGCACACGTGTCACCATGGGGGCTTGGTGGCTGTAGGAGCATGGCTGTGTCTGTGTGTGCTGGGTGCCCCTGGGTGCTCTGAGTCCGTGGATTCCCAGTGCCCATGTGTGCTCCATATCCATGGGTGCCCTATGCCCATCTGTACCCCGGATCTGTGCGCTCCCAGTGCCTGCGGGTGCCTCGTTTCCATGAGTTCCCTGTACCCGTGGGTGCCCCACATCCGTGGGTGCTCCGTGCCGTGGGTGCCCCATGTCCGTGGGTGCCCCATGTCCATGGGTGCCCGGTGCCCAGTGCCCGTGGGTGCCCCATGCCCGTTGGTGATCCGTGCCCGTGGATGCCCCTGATCCGCACACTCCCGGTGGCCGCGGGTGCCCCATTTCCATGAGCGCGCTGTGCCCGTGGGTGCCGCGGTTCCCGATGCCCGCGGGTGCCTCGTGGGTTCCCGCCGCGGGCTCATTGCCCCCGGGGCCGACGCGAGACTCTCCGGACGCCGCCGTATCCGTGTGTCCGCTTGGATCCCCTATACTCGCTCCGCATCCCGCCCCCCTCCTCACCCCCGCCCCGCACTCACCGGGGGCCTCCGAGCCGAGCGCCTCCGGCCGGGGCCGGGGCCGGGGCCGGTCCCCGGGGGGCAGCGGGCGCTGGGCTCCGCCGCCGCGGCCGGGGCCATGGAGCGGCGGGAGGCAGCGGCGGGGGCACGCGCGGCTTCTCCCGCCCTCCCCGTTCGCCGCCGCCGCCGCCGCCGTCTGAGCGGGGGGGTGGTGGGTTCCGCCCGGCCCCGGGTCCCCGCCCCGACCGGCCCCGGCCGCGATCCCGCGGGGGGGCGGAGCGCGGCGCTTGCGGAGAGGGGGACGGGGGGAGGGCGGGGGTGCACGGACCGGGACCCCCCGGCGGGGAAGCAGCCGGGTCGCGGCCGTGGGAAAGTTGGGGAAGGCCGGGAGGGAGGCGCAGATCCCGCGGACCGCGCTCTAACGCGTCCCGGAGGAGGCTGCTCCGGGCAGCACAAAGAGGAGCAGAAGCTGCGGAAGGAGCCGGTTCGGAGCGCGGGGCTGGCTCCTCTGCTCTGAGCCTGCCAAAGAGACACAGAAAGACCTCTCCGTGAGCCCCAACCGTCCCCACATCCCCATCCCTGGGTCCCCATCCGTGGGTCCCCATCCCTGCATCCCCACATCCTCATCACTTCATCCCCACATCCCCGTCACTTCATCCCCATCCCTGTGTCCCCATCCCCGCATCCCCACCGAGCAGCCAGCAGCATCCCACGGCTGTAACCACCATGGGCACATTGTGATGCACTGCAACAACGGATGTCAGCTTTCACAAACATAACCCCTGCCCCAACACACCCCAACCCCACACACTGCTGAGGAGATTCGACCTCTTTACACCCAGAGCCACTGATGTTCTGCGGGCAGAGACTGATTATCAGCCTTTAATTAAAATGCACTGCACTCACATTCCCCCTTCCCCATGAATGGGGTAAATCTCAGCATCAAACCAAACCCATGCTCCCCCACAGAGCCACAAGACACAACCCTGCCGTGCCCAGCATGACTTAGCCACCAGCACCCCATGTTCCTAAAGCAGATGCAGAGTCAAGGCATGAGGCTCTGCGGCAAAGTGCTGCCCAGGAAAGGGGCTCAGGGGGGCATGGAATGAGCCCAGCTCCTCACCTGGCTCTGGCAGAGGAGCATCATCTGGTGAGTCAAGGATGAGCGGAATAAAATCCCCACTTCTGGGTGATGCTGTGGAGATGCTGCAGTGGGTACTTCTTCCCCTCCCTCTGCCAGGTTGTTAAAGGGGTGTTTTGGAAACTTTGGAGCTGCTGCTCAGTGGAGAAGGCTCCTTAAGGGGAGACCTCAGAGCAGCTCCAGGACCTAAAGGGGCTGCGGGAAACCTGGAGAGGGGCTTTGGACAAGGGCCTGTAGGGACAGGCCAAGGGGAATGGCTTTAACCTGCCCAAGGGGAGACTGAGATGAGCTCTTAGGCAGAAGCTCTTCCCTGTGAGGGTGCTGAGATGCGCTGTCACCGAGCCCTGCCAGCATCACCTCGCCTGTTTCCTACCCCAGGTGCTGCCTTTTGGGGACAGGACACCGGGTGAAGCAGTGTCCCCATGCTCTCGCTGCACTCCTGGTGCTCCAGCCCCTCTCGGCTCCTCAGGCACCACATTAAACACCAACTCTTTCGTGTCTGACTCGTGTGATTCAGACTTGCCCGAGCACTCATCCCCTTTGCTGGTCTAATCATGGCTCCCGCTTCCCCTCTGGCACAGGGAGGTACTTGAAGCTGTGCTGGGCTTTTTCCCCATGTTCACATTAGAGTGTATTAAATTCTCATTCCAGTCTTAACATATGAGGTTCCCAATCCCATTACAGCCCATTATCCAGAGCTCCCTGTACACAGCCTGGGTGGGCTGCGAGTGCCAGAGCCGGAGTGTGTGGGACCCGGCATTGCTTTGGTTCCTGAGCTGGTGGAGGTTGGGGCAGCTCTGCAGCAATCCATGGATTGCAGAACAGCGACAATAGGAGCTCCCCATTTGAGATGTGCTGCTCCCAGCATCATACGTGGTGCTGGTACCAGTGCCGGTGTCACTGTGTTACCCTCTGAGCTTGCAGCTCAAGAGCATGGATCTGACGCAGGCAGGTAGCGAGCAAAACAAGAGGCCCCACTTCGAACACAGAAACCACCTTTGGGGCCAATACCTTCCTTTTTTTCTAGCCAAAAGCAGATTTACGGGTTAATAAACATCTACAGTTCCCCTCTGAAAAAATATACTCAGGTAGACAGGAATTATTCATTCAAATTAACTATAAATTAAGATCAGCCTAATTTAAGTCCATTAAAATGGAAAAGCATATTATCCCCCATTCAAAGGAATTTGAGTTTGATGCAAATAGAGCAAATCCAGAAAGTTTAGAAATGTCCTGATTGTTCATTTGCATCGCTAACCGCTGCAGAATGGGCCTGTGATTTAAAAAGGGGAGAACAGAAGGAACAATAATTAGTTATGTAAATAATGTGGCATTCTTGTTTATAATTAGTTCAAGAATAAAATAAAAGGCAGGCGTGTCACAGGACTCATTTCCATATGCAAATGAACAATCAGAATTATAAACGGTAATAATGCAGTTGGGGAGAATGTGGCATTTTTAATTTATTAGCCAGGCGCAAGCCGGAGCTGATTCCAGTTGACATTGGGGGATTTCAGTGGTACCTCCAGGATGGGAAAACCATACAAATAAAGAAGAATAGGAGAGCTGAGGGGAGGGCACGGGTGGTATCCACCTGCCAGAGTCCTGGAGGGAGGAGGATGCAGAACTCACTGCATAGTGCATCCATGGTGCTTCCATGTGGGATTTGCTTCTGAGAGGGTCCCTCTCAACTGAAACACTGGAGGATGCAGGGATGTTCGATTCTCTGCTCACTGCACCCCGTTAAAAGACTCGATTTGCACCATTTCTGCTACTCCCCCCCTCAGCCCCTGCACTGAATTTTCACCCTGTGGATCGGTGACAGCAGCTTCCTGTGGGGACAGGGGCCTGAAATATCTCCTCTTTCCACCCCCCAGTGCTCAAGGCCAGGGATGTGATTCTGCGCCCTGGTTCTTGCCCTTTGCTGGTCCTCAGTGTCTCCACTGAGGATGCAGCAGGAACATTCACACTGTGCCTGTGCTCTCCCTGCGCACCCCTGGGAGCAGCTCAAGCCAGGGGATCCTTCAGGACAAGTGGAGCTCTAGGAATGTCAGGGACTATTTGGTATTAACTATTAATGATGGCTCATCTTGCTTCCGAGAGCAGAACAGGAGTCAGGCTGCATCGGGGAGGACAGGACAGCTCAGAGGCAGGAATGCTCAGACCTCTCTCTTACAATGCACCTTCCCTGGCGGCTCCACACCAGAGCTGGGAGCCCTTGGTGGAGTGGGGCTTATACTAGAAGCAAGTACAGTCTGTTTCCTGACCACTCCTCACATACACCCGCATAGCCAGGCCTGCAGCACACCATGGAAATGAATCACAGCATCATAGAATGGTTTGGGTTGAAGGGACCTTAAAGCTCCTCCAGCTCCAACCCCTGCCACGGGCAGGGACCCCTTCCACTGGAGCA
>JBCJKH010076232.1:0-20323 GCA_039877255.1 Loriculus beryllinus | reverse complement strand
CCATCCCTGGCAGTGTTCAAGGCCAGGTTGGACACAGGGGCTTGGAGCAAGCTGCCCCAGTGGAAGGGGTCCCTGCCCATGGCAGGGGTTGGAGCTGGAGGAGCTTCAATGTCTTTTCCAACCCAAACCAGTCTGGGGTTCCATGACAAGGTATATATATCACTGCAAAATGAACTGAATGCTGCACTCCAGGGCACTGTTCAGTTCCCATCCCTGTGGACACTGACCCTCTATGAAGCTCCCATTCAGTTCCACACCACAAAAATCAAAGTGCTGCATGGGCACAGCTCAAATAAAAGTCAGAAACTGACAAAAATGTTTAATATTAGTTTTGAAGGAAAAAAGTGACCAGATTTGCTTAGATGAGAAAATAACAACTACGTGTGTGCAGTGAACTTCCCCCCCCATCAGCCTGTGGCTGGGGCTCTCCCCACTGAGGCCCATGTGAAGAAGCCTCCCCATTGCTGCTCTCTCAGCATGTGACAATGTAAACTCACTTGGGACACAGAACACAACTGGAGCTGGTGTGTGGAGGTCATGCTCTGAGCTGCTTTAGGCTGCTGCTCTCAGGCCATGGCATGTATCAGCAGAACTGCAAGAGAAGGGAGTTTAAGCCCTCATTAGAAAAACCTCACTGCCAAAGGGAGCTCTGGGGTATGTGTGCTGCATACAAGATGCAGAGGATGTCTTGTTTCTGAAGTTGGTATTCTGCAGAGGCAGGGCTCAGCCCCTGGAGTAGGGACCAAACATTCTCCCAGCCATTGCTCTTTGGCACTTGAATCCTCAATGTCATCACCACCATCTCTCAGGGGTAAAGGGAGCAAGGGAAGCACTGTGAGGCTGCTCAAGGAAGAAGGGATGTGAGGAGGGAGACAGGGGATGTGAGACTTGACCCAGCTCTGTGGAGATGGGATGAACCCAGGAGCCTCTGTGCTGGGAAGGAAAGATCACTTGCCAGAGGCAGTCAGTGCTTGACAAACACCTCTGAGAGCAGCCAAGTATCTGCAGATCATGGTGCAGCCACCCACCACCCCCAGTGCCAGCAATAGCCTTGCTGTGGTACCTTCCAGCGATTCCCACACTCGTTGCACACGACGAAGGTGGTCATGGGCTCATCCGAGCTGCGGGTCTGCACCTGGGGAGGACACAAAGGAAATGAGAGCCAAGCAATCACCATCACCCCATGGGGGTCACACTGGCAAAGCAATGAGACCCCAAGGCTTGGGACAGCAAAAGGAGCATCCCTTCAACATGAGTCTGGTTATGCTTTACACTTCCACGCACAACTCATGGCCCCTCTCTAGCCTGACACTACACAGAGGGATGTGTTGTGGGGCAGCAGATTTCCCTGCTCACCACTCTGTTTGTGGCTGTAGAGACAGAACCATAGAATAGTTCAGGTTGGAAAGGACCTTAAGATCATCCAGTTCCAACCCCCTGCCATGGGCAGGGACACCTCACACTAAATCATGCCACCCGAGGCTTCATCCAACATGATGATGAACAAACCCACTGCAAATCCCTCCCTGTGCTGTCCCTGAGAAGGGAGGCAGCGAGACCACAAACCCTTCAGCCCAAACACATGCTCAACTGCAACCCATAACAGCAGCACCTGAGCCATCCCCCACTTACAGACCAGTCCCATGTCCTAGCCTCACAGGAGCATGCTCTGGGTTCCCAGGTCCTGCACATTCCCAGGCTGGTTTGTATTGGAGCCATTCAGGAGCTCTGCTAACCCAGCATCTAACCCAGATGTGGCTGCTGCCTCTGCCCAGCCCTTGCCAGAAACACATGCTTTGCCAAAGATCCGATTTTCATGGCATTTGAACACCACAAGGCAGATCCACACTGGAAATGCTGGCACTCCCTGTGCAAGTCAGGCAGCAGAGCTGTGCTGAGGGGTAATTATGAGCTATGTGTGTAATTACCCACTCTGCAAGAGTCATTATTTGCATGATGCACATTAAGCAAGTTTTGCAAGCAGGCTGGATGGCTAAACTCTAGAATTCTCACCCAATGTTCCTGCCTGGCTTCCAGTGCTTTCATAAATGCCACTTCATCTACTTGGAACTTAGAGCTCAGTCACCAAACAGTGATTTTATTAATAGAAATATAGAAAATCTGATATTTCTATTTAAAAGACACTGCTGTCACCTGCCTAATTCCAGGCAGTTGCACTCCAGTCCAATACAGGAGGAGACCGAGTCCCATGTGCTGCTGAGGTGCGATATTCCAGGCACTGCTTCCAACTGATTTACTCAATGCAGGGCAAGGCTGTCAGATGCAAAACCACTCCTGAGCCAAGGGAAATCCCTGCTCAGCTGCCTGGCTCTCATCTGTTCTTGCACATCAGGTCCAAGCACAGTTTGTGCACACCCACTCGGTAGCAATCGTGTGGTTGCTGGTGCATTTTTGGGTCTGCACATTCTAATGCACTGACTCATGGCAAAGGCACATTTATCTCCAGATGCCTGGCAAGAACAGGGGAATGAAAAGCACTGGTAATGCATAAGCCCTCCAGCAGCTGCCCATTGGGAAGGAGAATCCCCTTTACCTGCTCACATCACTGCTTTGGTTGCTCCTTGATTTTTAACTAAGTTGGGATTTGTTTTCTCTACAGCCTTCATTTGCTCTTTTAACACCATCACCACACTGGGTTTCTGCAGCCTCTCCTCTACACTCCCCACTCCTTTGAATCAACACATTCCCAGCATCTGCTTTCATGGAGCTGCACAGCTTCTGAAAGCTTCCTTGGTGCTGCTCTTGTACAGAGAGCCAAAAGAAGCTACACAAGCTCCACATGCACAAATCACTGCATAAAAGCAGGACATTTAGAGAGCTTTAAGCACACAAAAGGGTTCTCTCCACCAGCAGCAAAGTTTGTGCTGTCATGGAGCAGTAAGAGTTCATGACTGTGATGGATCATGCCCTGTGCAGGGGTCAGTGTGGAGGCTGCAGGAGCAGGAAGACCAACCTGGGTGTAGGTGCAGTTCTTCTTCTTGCACTTGCCACAGGTGAAGAGGTCAGTCTGTGTCCCTCCTGTCTTGGCCATCTGATGCTCCCGGATCGCTTCTTTGGTCATGGCTTTCCTGATCTCTTTCAGCTCATTACTGGCCATTTCCTTTTGAAAGAAAAAAGCAGTATTAATCCCTTCTGTCCAATTTTACCTCCATACCCACCACGGTGGAAAGAGTCAACAGGACAGGGTGGCCTAACAGATGGGTATTAAGACAGAAAGCCTTTCATTCCTGGTGTTTGGTTCATACCTAGACCCCTGTGATGATCTGAAGGCCCAGACTGCTTCCCACATTGCAAACCCCATTGCTACTCACGCCCTGTGCACTCAGCAACAGCAGAGCATCCCCTGTGAGCAGCAAACCTGCTCCTCAAGCTTCCTCACCTCCGAGGTCATCACTGCAATCTGTTCAGGGGTGATGGCCCCACACAGCACATTCTTCTTCAGCTCAGGGTTTTTGGAGTCCTTCAGGTTGGAGATGCGGCTCCTCACTCGGTTCTTGTACTTCATGTCAGTGTTCTTGACATCCTGGTATATGCGTACAGGGCAGTTAAGGGCTCTGCAATCAACCCAGAGGCCTTCAAGCACCTTCTACACGACTCACAAGTGTTACCTGCTGCCATGGCACAGATGAGGGTGCTGGCACTCAACAGCAGTGTCTGCTCTGGGAGGTTAATGATGGATTTGGGAGCACGGTAATGCAATCCCTGCTCCAGGGCTTTCAATTCTGGCTTTTTCACTGTGCTGGATGGAATCTGTTTCAGTCACAGTCAGGTTCCTCAACCTGCTCTTCCTCTCAGTATTGTAGCCATAAAACCCTCCACTACGAGGGTCCACGGTCTCCAAACCAAGCAAACTCCTGACTTACCTGAAATCAACACAAACCTGACCCTCACTGCTCCACCCTTCCCACTGCTTCATCTCTATCAGCACATTCTCCTCAACATGAGGCCCAGGGAGGCTGCATGTACTTGAAAGCAAAGATGAGCAGGAAGGAGGATGCTAATGGGAAGGACAAGCTGGGCATTCCAGATCATTATGGTGTGAACAGGAAGGAAACAACCACATCCAGCACACCAGGAAAGGGTTTGCCCTGAGCTCCCAGCACCACACTGCTGGCTCCTTAGTGAGCCAGGACTCAACCAAGCAGAGACAGAATTAGAACCCAAAGAAGCAGAGTTGCAGCAGAACAATTATGCAGAGACAATCTGCCCCATTTCACCTCCAAGCACATTCATTTCATGGCCTGGAGGTATGCAGGCCCTTGAGGAAGTCCTGTGCAGTAAGGATATATTCTTCTATCTGGGCTGCTATGTGCTCACAGTCAGCACCAATGGCAATGTAGTCATCTGGAAGACAAGAGAAACACGAGGTCAGTGACTTCCAACAAGTCAAAGGGTCTCCAGGCTCAGCATTTCCGAGATACAAACCTAGAGAGCTTTCTATTTGGATGTAGATGCTCTTTGCAACAAATGGCCTTTGCTCTACCTACCCTCCAACTCTTCTGCAAAGGGCAGTGATGAAAATAGACCAGTCCAGCCAGTCTGTGCCCTCTGCCTCTCTAGATGGACTGCACCAGAAAAACATAACAAAGATCTTGGCCCCAGAACATAGTTTCCCAGTATATTCCTGGTGCAGTTGAAATCAAACATATACAGGCAGAAACTGAGTCTCATCAGATACTGGTGTCAATGATAAGTAGTTCTACTCAGACCAGTAATCTGGCAGGGAACAAACGCATGCAGCACTAGAATCAAGCCTTCATTCTCTTCTCACTTCAAGACTCTGCCCTCCCTCTTCTTTTACTTACCAACTAAACAGCATCACATAGAGTGCAGCAACCAGTGACAAAGTAAGGATCATAGGGCAGAAGAGAACTGAGATCAGTGAAAGACTCAAGCAGACTCATTCCCAGACTCCATATGGAAAGGGTTTTTCTAAGAGGTATATGAAGTATTTAATGCAGCATATATAAGCACATGCACAGGAAGGCTGGAAGTAAAGACCTGAACTTCTCCATCTGCTGTCTACATTCCTTGGCTCCAAATGAATAAAACTCTACAGTGCTTAGACCTCAATTTTCCAAAGGGATCTGCAATTTGGAGACAAGCATGTGTTCAGCTCGAGGTGTTTCAAATCTGCCTGTCAGAGATGCTGAGCACCTGCAGTTGCCTTTCATTTTCGATGGCACAGACTGAGTGCGAGAGAGACCTGTTCCACCCCAGATCCACACAGGACCAGAGCATTTAAGAGGCTCCAGTCTGTAAAGGGAGGGAAGGAGTCTAAGAGCAGACAGTGACTGGCATAAGCACCGTTACCAACAGTTTCCATCTATCGAGTTACAGCTCCACTTTGTGCCCAAGGGCAAGCAGACACAACAGCTTTGCTTTACAGACAAGAGTGAGAGTTAGAAAGGGAGGCAAATATCTGCACACTTGAAGATTAAACTGGCCAGGCCACCCCAGGCTGCAGAGCATAACCCCATGTTCTTAGCATCCATTACATGACACAGTGCTGAGCCTCTGGCTCCAACCAATCCTTGTACAAGTGTCTAAGGGATGTGTGTCAAAAGGGTGACCAGTGGAGCTGCTGGTATTAACTCCTTGACAAGGCTGTTCGGTAGAGCATATCTATAGGTACTGACCTACATGCAGAATGCACCAGGAGCTGTGAAGCACTTCAAGCAATGCAGGAATTGCCTCCCCAGCACTTACCATCAGCCTGCAGAGCTGCTGTCAGCATCTCCCTGCATTTGTTGCGGACAGCATCGCAGGTGACAGGCGCCGGGGGAAAGGTGGTGATTTTGGGGGTGGTCGGAGTCTTCGGAGGCTCCTGCCTTTTGTTGGAGCTAAAAGAGAAACTTCACCTGTCAGAATGGCTCAGTTTGGGGCAATGAGAGCAGAGAAGGGATCAGCAGGGATGTGGCCAAGCATCCTGTTAATCACAACACAAAACCAGTCAGAGGAAAGCAGTGCAGACACGTGCCTGAATCAGCACAATACAGCAACCAACACCATAACCCAGCCACGAGCCCTCCTGTGACTCTGCTGGCTGTAAATGGAGGGTTTAATCCATGCCAACCAACTTGCTATTCACCCACACACCTGCACCACTGGGCACAAAGTGAAAACACTACAAAGCCATTTGACACCAGCAGTAACTCAAATGCACTCAGACTTGCTGTGACCACCTCGGTCTGGTAGCACAGTGCAGGGTCATGGCACATTAATCCTCTTATTTCGTGGGACACCAAGTCCTTAACTGCTCTTAGCAGAAAGGGAGCAGAAGCCACCAGTAAAGTGAATCTCAGGTGGTTCCACACCTCACATCTTTTGCTGCCAAGATGTCAGCAAGAGGAAGGAACTGAACACATCAGTGCTCCAGCTCTCTGTAGCTGACAAGGAGTGCAGGATGCTGCCTTCTGAGGCAGAAAGCAGAGAAGCCTAAAGAAGGAGCTGCAGCGCCAAGGAAGAGAGAAAAAGGCTCCTTCAGCTCCAATATTAAACATAATACATAAGAGGATCTTTTTTCTGTAACCTGGACAAGACTCTGATTACTCACCTCAGAAGAGAACCTCTGCAAGCCACACAGCTTACACAAGACTGAAATACTGGTTCCCTCACAAAGATAGCTTCACTTCCACTTGCAAGCAGCCATAGGCACAGACAAGGGGAACGCAAACACTTGCCTGCTGTGGCTGACTCAGGTCATCTGCCCAGGGAGCCGGCTGGGGAGACTGGAGGCACAGAATCAGCACCCCAGACCTGCTGCCTGCACCATCACAGTGTGACAAATCACTGCACAGGCTGGGTTTGCATGCACTGTGCATGCTGGAGAGGAGTTTCACTGAGCTGTTCAGCTGATGCTACACCCACAGTGTTGAGACATCTTGCCCATTAAGCCTAACATCTGCATGGAGAGTTAGTTAGTCCTGCAAACACTGATTTGGGCTATTATGATTCCCAGATGATTTTATAGAGCTCTTCCCCTCCACCTTAAATCAACAGAACAGCAATTTTTTCAGCAGACATTGCTCCAGCTTTGGTGTTTGGGTCATAAAATGCAGTGTATTTATGGCCAATGCCTGGTAACATTAATGCAGTAAAAGAAAGAGAAACCCTGGTATTTCACCCCTGCCATTCTAGCAACACATCCTTGAAGATCCAAGTGTTTTGACAATTGCTCTTCAGCTGGGTCATTACCACCAGCTCTTTGCCAGCAAAAAGAAGGGTTACAACCAGGCACTTCCACTTCACTGTCCTGGAAGGGATTAGTCAGCCCCCAATAAAACTGTGCTAAGCTGGAAACCTTCCGAATCTGCAGCTGCACAGACTGAGTCAGACAAGTCCAGGGATTTATCCTGGAAGACCCTGCTGCTGAGTTCAGATCCAGTTTGGCTCTGCAGTGCCTTAAAGCCTGTAGTTCATTAAAGCTACTGGACTTCCACAGTTCAAAACCTCGCCAGGCCCTTTTAAGCAGCATCCACCAGTGCACCTTCAGTAAGTTGTCCAGGTCAAACCAGAGCAGATTCATTTCTTGCTCAGATGAAACAGACACACTGAGAGGGATTATATTGCAAGCTTAGCGTGGATCTTTGACCAGCAGCTGAACAAAATCCTTTTTACCAGCTTGTCTTACTGGTCAGCACTGCAGGATGCCATTAAGGAACAGATTTGTGTCCAAACAGCTCAAAAGATTTACATTGCACATGTTAAAGACAAACATCTTAGCTTGCAAGTAAATTAGACCATGAGCTTCTCCCATCTGGGATGTGCAAAGCACCACCAGGTACTTTTATACCTAGGAAGCTGCTGTGTACAGATCACAGGCAGCACACATGGGGAGTGCAGAGCAAAGCATCCACAGCTCAAACAGCTCTGCGTAAAAATCACAGCTGATCACGTTGCATAAAACAGCCTGGAAAAATAAGACTTCCCAAAGGAAAAAGGCAAAAAGCCTCAAAAACATACCTACAATAAAGGGAAAGGCTGAAAGAACTGGAGTTGGTTTGCAGCAAGGAAGTCCTGAAATGCTGGAAAACATGGGATGGAGATTTCCACTGTCTAGAAGTGGGGAAAAAAGCTAAAGATGCATGGTTATCCCACTGCTGTTAGCTGAAAAGACATTCACCTATATACACAGTTTATGTGCCCCAAAATGACAGACTTTCAGCCATTCCAAAGACTGCACACAAAGTCTGTTAAGCTTTCAAAGTTAGTTTGTAATTAGAAGGGTTGTAAAAGAGCTCAAACACACCTAAAAGACTTGTTCCTTGTGGGTCACACTGCTGCTGTTAAACACGAGAAAAAGCTTGTAAATCCATCCAGGCAGCAAAAGCTCATACATAAAAAGGCTATGCTGGAATAAACGGTGACAAAGCAACAGCCAGGGACTGCACTGGAAGGAAGTCCCACAGAAGGGCTGAATTCAGGCCACAGATCCAAGACCTCCTCATAAAAGCAGTTTAGAGACATGCTGCCAGAGAGAGAGAAACATTAGACACAGCCCATTAAAGTGTACTACGCTAATGGGCTAAGATACTATAGCACAGCAGAATATGCTTTGGATTACAGTAATGCAGCAATGTGAGCTCCCAGGTGCCAGCTCCACGCTGCCTGGCTCCGAGCCCTCAGGTCTTGCAGCTCTCTAGTCACTACAGAAGGATTTCTACATCTGTGCTCCAGAAAGCAAGGCAAGCTTCAGGCCAAGGCCAGTTCGAGTTTCTCTGACAGAAGAGAAGAGCAAAGCCCAGCCAAAATCTATCACACTAAGTGGCTGAAATGCTGACTACAAGCTGATCTCTTTGGTGTCTCGAGAGCAGCCTCATCTGAACCAGCTTATCACACACTGAGCAGCTAGTCAGCCTCTCTCCATCACAGCCTGTGCTCCCAAGAACAAAGACTCTTCACTGCCAATAAATCCTCTTTTTGTCAAGGCAGATTAGTAGCTTATTTTGCAGCACTGGAGCATTCCAGTCTCTAAAGAGAGCCTGGCTCAAGCTGACCTCAGGAGCTGGCCACTTCTGCTGGTCTATGCTACACTAATCCATTTGCTTCTTTTTATCCTTCCCAGCCAAGGGCACACTTTGCCACTGGAAGATGGAAGCTGAATATATGTAGAAAGCATCAAGGAGAAAAAAACCTGCAATATCTGCAGCACATCGAGGCACAAGGGAGCATTAATGACAAGCCAGAAAGGTCCACATACCCCATAGTAACTGACAAAGCAAGGAGCCACAGCAGGGGTTTGCCTCTACCTGCAGCCAGGATGCTATTCCAAGTGAAATGACAAACCTCAGCCTTCAAACCAGACGTCCTAACAGGCCCAGCTTGTTTTGCTCATCAAGTGTCTACTGCAGTGTGCCTAGAGAATGTCTCACACTTCCTTCCCCTAAGGGTCTGCATTCCACAAGGTCAAGTTTCCAAAGGTTGAATCAGAAGCTTCCCTATTTCTTTGAACTCATTCCTGGCCAAGTTCTTGCCTTCTCCTTTCCCCACCGGGAACAGCCAACAGGAATTCCAAACAGGCTTCTGCCCTTATCCTGGAGGGGAATCTGCCTCCTTTACCAGTCAGCTCGGATGTCAAGGACAAAACAGTGGTTCACTACAGTGACGTATTAATCCATCCCTTGAGATTGCAAAGACCAAAAATCATCTTCATTCTAAGGAGGTCAAAGCTAGAAATAAGCAAAAATAGATGAAAATGCAAAAGAAAGAACCAAGGAATTTACTATGAGATCCACACCCAAGAGTAGAAAAATACAGAACAAGAAGTGAGTAAAATCACAACACTCACTAAAGCCACTCTATTTTGTAGATGTATATTTCTGCATTACACTATTAAAGACACCACACATCTCTGAGCAAGTCCTCACTTGTGGTGTTTCTGACTAGGAATTTGATGACACAAAATTCACAACTCACATACTTAGGAGTAAAAGCCAATGTAAGATACCATAAGAAAGCTCATGTTCTCTAACCAAACCCCCTTTGGTTACAGGAAAGCATTACCTTTGGTCTCTTGAGTTACCAGTCTCCTTTGAGGAGGATGTTGGCAAGGGCAGGCCTTTCTTCTTCTCGTCATTTTTGTCCTCAGAAGCATCTATATTCAGAAGAAGAGAAATGGATGCTGAAGGGTTCAGAACTGGCCTTTATAAGCTACAACTCTGCACACGCTAATCAATGTCTTAAGACTACACAGCATTGGCAAGTTATTACTCTCCAAAAAGAATCTGGAGAAAACACCTTTACATCCTTCAGTGCTTTCCAACAGAGCTTTTGCTCATCTCTGAGTAGAAACTGATGCAAACCAAAGCTTTCCTCACTAAACTGAAGAGCAATCACCTTCCCTCCCTCAGACACAGGCTTCTCACAAGACAAGCCTCAGCACAAAAGCCTCAGAGACACCCTGGCTGCAGAGCACTGATTACATCAAGTTCTCTAAAGCATCATTTCAAGCAGCATTTCCAGCCAACACCACCTGATGGGCCAGCACGGGCCGGTCCTTCTGGGAATACAGCTTCTGCTGTTTCCCAAGTGCTGCTGAAAGCCAATAGCACAACCCCAGAGAGGACTTTCAGTAGGCTGTAGAACAAGTCTGACCCAGAGGTGAAGTGTCTCAGCCTGGCCAACAGCCATCATGTGGAAGTGACAGTCCCAGCCAGGGCAGGAAAAGTGCTTCTAACATTCATTTAACCTATCAAATGAGGAGCCCTGGGGTGCAAAGCAGAGTCAGGCACATTTCACTTGGCCTCAAACACTACATTGTTCTTGCTCTTTCCACATAGAGCTGCCCCAAAAGATCTGTTCGAAGAGGAGCATTTTAATCTCACATTGAGATACTCTGCCACAAGTATAGAGTGGGAGTCACAGGGTCCCACTAGCAGGACACAGGTAGAGCTGCCCCTCCAACCTCAGCACTGCAGATGTCTCATTCTTCTATCACAAAGGAAACCACTAAACCCGTATTTGCAATCCCTTCCTCTGTGATTCTGACATTAGTCTGTGCTGTATCAGCTTGAAGATCCCTCAGACAGAACCACAAGCTCCTGCTCATGGCATCCATCACCATGACAGCCTCCCCAACAGGAAGCAGTCCATGTGAATTTCTCTACAAGGTGTTAAACTAAAGTCCTTCTACAACTCATCACCCAAACGCATTCCAGCATTTCTCACTCCAAGTGGCTGCACAAGGCTGACAGCACACCCTGTAGCAATGACACACTCCACAGAAGTGGGGGCAGAGGGTTCAGAACACAGATAAATAATGCTACTACTTAGTATATGGACAGGTACATGTAGTCCTGAAGCTTTCAATTCAAGGATGAGCTACATCTACAGGAATCCATGGTAGGAGACAAAACCCAAAAGCCAGAGGATGCAATTGTAAAGGCTGGTTTGCCAGAATATTCTTTTTAGATCCAGAGATGAATAGATCCTGGAAACCCAGCCTGCAGCTGAAGGCAGCTCCTTCCCAAGTCAGATCTGACAGGAACACGCTGATTTCCTTACCTAGGAGTTTCTTCCAAGATTTGATGAGGGATTTGGCAAGAGAGATCACTTCTTCATCTGTGCTCTGCTTCCTCAGTGCATTCACTGACATCCCAATGCGGGTGGACTGCAAGTGAACATTCAAAAT
Organism: Loriculus beryllinus; assembly: GCA_039877255.1. Classification (NCBI taxonomy): domain Eukaryota; kingdom Metazoa; phylum Chordata; class Aves; order Psittaciformes; family Psittacidae; genus Loriculus; species Loriculus beryllinus. The sequence continues at coordinate 8,670 of JBCJKH010076232.1, read as the reverse complement.
GAATCACTCCAAGCCAGATTTGTTATTTGTTACTAACCCAAACCAGAAACAAGCACAAGAAAGTCAAAGCAATGACCAAGATGTTAAGTATCCAAGGACCTGCAGAACAATTATCTCTTCTTGTTAGAGTGAGATGACTTCCCAGCTCAAACTGACCAGAAGCAGACATCCACTCACCCACAAATACCTTCTCTACACATCTGGAAGAGACATTCAACCTCGAGTGAAAACACTCAGGATGCATATCTTAATCTCAGTACTGTCATTCTGTTCACACTCCCCATTGTCCTAAATATTACCATCACAAAGACTTAAAGAACTTTTCCCATGATTGCCCTCTGTGGTTGCTACTTCAATGTGGTCTTTCCTCTTCCTGAAGCCTAAGAAAGGAGCAGTTACCCACACCTGCCTCACTAGCTACACACTGTGGCACAGAGCTATTTAACTGCCACTCCAAACCCCAGCTTCAGTACTATTTTCTGTATTTAACGTTTATTTTGATGCTTTAAGGCAAGAAGCAAGAATAAATCTGTTAAGTTTATTAAGACACTTTGAGCTCATCCAGATGCAGACATCAGCTTTTGACCCTGTGCAACTCACCTGCAGCAAGTCCAAAGTCATAGGCATACTTTTCAGTTCTTTCAGTAAATCCATTGCACCATCCTGGAGAGGAAAAGAGAAACTCAATGAGTGCCTCAGCTCTTAGTAAAGAGATAATGAGAATGAACTCAGAAAGCTGAATCCGAAGGGAAAACCACCAACACTGTGGGATTGCTGTTCCGGAGAGACATGAGATCTTGCAATCTGAAGGTACCCGAGATATTGGAATGGGCAGAATAGGAGAGCACTGGAGCACTACAGGTCTTTGCTGGTGTGTGGAACTACTGCAGCATTAGCTCATTGTCCTTACCTGGCAAGCATTGGCTCACAAGAACAATCTGGCATAGTTGTAGGAGCTTCAGTCACCCACCTACAGCTCAGAATCACTGTCCACAGCTCAAAGTATCCTCTTGGAGCATTGAAACTTAGTGTAGCTGTTTCCTAGTTTTCATATTAATACCCCACTCTGCTCAGGATTATTGCTGATACCAGGAGCAAAGCCATCAAGCAGTGATGCTGAAGAGCAAGTCACTTAAAACTCATCATATGAGGTCTCCTTGCATCAGTTCTGCATTCCAGAACCTGGATCTAGGAAAAAATCTGGCTAGGCAATATGTAGGTACCTAAAATGGATAGTGACTCAGAAATGGCAGGGATCACAGCCTGCAGTATGCCTGTCAATTCAGCTGGCTTTTTCCTCCCATTCCCTTCTATCAAACAAGGCCTTCTAGTGTTCCCATTTACGAGCTCATTTAAAACACCAACCACTCCAAGCCCATTGGCAGCACAAGGCCTACAGAGCCCAAGCTTGTGGAGAAGAGAACTGCCCCTGTCCTGGGATCCCATCATCCCTACATTCCCGATTCATGGCAGGAAGCAATCCAGCTGCCAAGTGCCACCCTATAGAACAGATACTGAGAAAGCCAAAGCAGAGTCAAAGCTGTCAACGTGCACAAAAGCAACACACACCAGCATAAACCACACATTACCATACCCAGAATGAGCAGCTTCTCACTCGGGCAGCTTCACACCTTCCCGTTCCTCCTGCAGCCAAAAGGATTCCATTAAATCCAGCCCTTAACATACAAAATGACCTGGTGGTTCCTGCCTCCGTTATCAGAAAGGGAGTCATTTGGCACACTGGCAGCAAATGGGGATCCATGCAAAAACTAGAGCAACAAAGAGGTACTCCAGGCAACCATCCTGCAGGAAGAGTTAGCAAATTAGCTGATGTCCAACACACACACTATGGTTCAGCACCACCTCAGTGCCAGCACAGAGGAAGCACTGCATACTGCTCAGAAGGAACTGCCTCTTTCCCAGTGAAGCTTGGAAGCAAATTCAGCAAAAGTTGCTCCTTCCCTATTTCAATAATGGGGTTGAAAACCTACCATCAATGAGAACAGGCATCACAGGCTGTGGTTTAGCCCAAACACACTCTCCTGGGCTGTTGTAGCTACGTGAGCACCAACACTCAGCCCATCCACTGCTGGCAGAGCCTGTCTGGCATTCCCAAACCTACATGATGCCCACAGCCAGCATCCCATCACCCAAACACCACATTCCCTAACCCCATCCCCTCGTGCTCCCCACCACCATTCCCCAGCTGTACAGCTGGCCACCATCACAAACCCTCCTCGCCCAGCGCACTGCCTTAGTGCTCCTGATGCTGTTTGCACTTGTATGAGCACCAAAAGACACACCCCATTAGGCAGGGAAACACTTCCTAATGTCCCCCCCAAGGCAGTATCTCACCTGGGAGACCCCCGGTGTGCAGACAGCAGCGAGGCCAGAGCTCCATGCTCAAACACCACAGGAGAGTGAGCAGAAGCGGTGCTCGCATGGGACAGGGATGCAGGAGGCAAGTACAGAAGCACTGGGGCTCCCCCCGAGGGCACACAACAGGGCTCCAAGGGCGGTGCTGGGAGGGATGCGCAAGGAATCCTCCCTCCCAACGGCTCCCAACCCAAAGACTGAGGATGCTCCAAGGAGGGGAGCACCCCAGCAGGAGCAGGATGAGCCCCAAGGGTGCTGAGAGGCGGGGAGGAAGGGTTCCCATAGCACCACAGGGGAACACGGAGCCTCCGCCCTATAACGGCCGGCGGGTGGAACCCGCAGCACAGCAACGGATGGGGAACGGGCATGGGGAACGGGCATGGGGACTGTGCCCCAGAGCCGCCCCGTTTGGGAGAGGGAACCGCACCATGATAGAGGAGGGGGCTTCTGCTCTACCGCGATAGCGGGGGGAGGCCCAGAGAAGGAGGCCCTCAAAATGAAGGAGGAGGCCCCCTCACAACGGCCGCGGAGGGAGAAGCCGGGGGTGCCCCGCGGAGATGGCTGCTGCAGCCGCCAGCCCCGGTAAAGGGGAGGCCGCTCACCCGAGGCGTGCAGCGGGGACCCGGCCGCCGCCACTCACCGCGCTCTTCTTGGCCACCATCTTGTCCAGCCGCCGGGCGATACGAACGATCTCCTCCTCCCCGCCCATGGCGCCCGCGGCCGCCGGTCCCGGCCGGGCCGGGGGGGAGCAGTCGGTGGCTGCCCGGTGCCCACCACAACCCCCGGTACCTCAAGCAGAGCGGGAGGCGCGCAGGGCACGACGGGACTCGTAGTCCTGTGGGCGCCAACCAGCTTCTTCCCTGCAGGGAGGAGGACTACAACTCCCTGCGTGCCCCGCGCTCACCCCGAGGCACGATGGGGGCTGTAGTCCGAGCCCCCTCCCAACCTCAGGCCCTGCAGCGGAGCCCGGTCCCCATGGCTCCCCTCGGGGGTTGCTTCATGGCCCCCGAAGCAGTAGGGACACGCCGGTTGTGGGGCGCCCCGCGGCGGTACCGTCTTCAGCCAGGCCGAGTTGCTCCATCCTGCAGGGCTCCATCACCCCCAATGGCTCCCAAGTGAGTGCTGAGAAGGATGATGAGTACCAGCCCCTAGAGCCCAGCCTTTTATAAACTGCCCAGCCCCTGCCACAGCTGAGCCCCATTTGGCCGCCTGAAGCAGCCGCAGGTGAGCGGGTCCCTATGGAGCCCCTGCCAGTGCCTCAAAGGCAGCTGGAATTGGGTGTTTGATCAGTGTTGGAGTCGCTTTTCCATCCCTGATCACGACAGGGGCATCACCCATGGCTGCAGCCCTGCATCGGGTGACCCTTAGTGGTTATCCCCACTGGGCTAAGACACGGAGCATTGCAACGGGTCCAGTGTGGACTTGGGGGTATCTAAGAGAAGGATGGGATGGAACGGGGCTGGATGCTTTAGGGGTGCCCAGGCGCGGAGCCCCCCTGTAGGTGGCACTCGTACTCTGTGCGAGTGCCCCGCATCCCCCGGGACCTGCGGTGGGATTCTGGATGTTGTTGTTCCCTCCATCTGGTTCCTGGCAGCGGCAGAACTTCCATGGCCTCCTCCCGGCCCTGCCTGCGCCGGTAAAGAGCGGCCGCATCCTGCCCCGGCGCGGCTGCAGCGCGGGGGGAAGCAGAGGATGCGCTGCTGCATGGCCTCAGCCTGCACCGTCAGGGTTGCTGTGCTCAGCTCCATCCATGCTCTGTCCTGCGGTGACTGGGTCGCTGAGGGCAGAGTTTAAACTTATCCGGCACACAAAGGTGGGGAGCATTGAACAGATCAGTGCTAAACCTCTACTGTGGTTGTCCCCCAAACCCATCCATTCGGTACCTTTGCAGCAGCTCGCATAGAGCTGGACATACCCCTTGAGCGAGAGCTGCTCCCCCAGATGTGCGAGACACGTTTCACTGCATCCCCAAACCAGCTGAGGTGGCCCCAGACCAAACCTGAGCTCCAGACCCTCTCCTTGCCATGGCACTTGGAGCTACCTTGAAACTTCTTGGCTTGGCCCCATGTTTGCAAAGGCAATTCCCTCCAACCCGGCATCTGGAGCCTCTGCAGCATCTGGAAAGCCTCCATCCCTTGGCAGGGGCTGGCTGGGAAGCGAGGGGATGCCATTTTGCAGGGGCCCACCTCTGCGAAGGCAGGAGGGAACAAGTCCCAACAAAGGGACCTATGGAGCTCCTTGGAAGCAGGACCCATGTGTGGGGTCGGGTCACGCCGGTCCTTGGCGTCAGAGGCACGCTCGAGCAGCACTGCTGCCACTGGGACTGCGGTTTGTGCCTCTGCAACGCCAGGATGGTTCCTGACCACAACTATGGCCGGGGACGTGTCTCGGATTCCAGAGCTCCCAGTCACCGAGCGCCATCACCCCATTGCTCCCTGCCTCCGAATGAGAAACCCATCACCCCACCAACACCAGCCTCCCCCAGGCCGCGTATCCCTGAGGAACGCCATGGTACGGAACCCTTATGTACAACCCCGCTGCTGCCTGCTGCGATGGAAGCGTGCCCGTCGCCCCTGCGGGCAGCCAGCGGCATCACCCCGCTCTTGCCAAGGGTTAACAGAGCGGAGCAGGCAGGGTTCCTGCCTGACCTTGGCTGGGAAGCAGCCGTGGCGTCGCTCAGCCCGGCCCCTCGAGTGCGGAGCCGGTGGCCGGAGCGCTCCCCGAGCCTGGGTGGAGGTGGATGCGGAGGAAACTCCACCTCCGCGGGAGCAGACCTCCTATGGCAGGAATTCCCAGAGAAATTCCCGCTCGGCGCTGCTCTGGCAGCGGAGCCGTGAACTCTCCGTTACCTCTTTGTGAGCGCAGCTTCTTGTAACGGGCTAAAAACAGAGCAGGGGAGAGGTGGGGAAGGGGCTTTAGCTGACCCTGTGCACCAAGAGGCGCGATTAAAGAGGCAGAGCTTGCTGTTAAATCAAGCCTCACAAAAGCTCACCTGGTTTTCCCACCCGGCTCCTGTGTTTCCCAAGTGATTCTCAGACGATTTGGACCCGTTTGATGGGCTGGATCAGGTCAAATGAGCTTTCCTTGGTTCCAGCATCCCCAGCAGATTCAAGTCACCGTTATTCATTTGGAGATGGGCCACCAAACTGCACCCTTTGTCTTGCTCCCAACCACCGGAGGCTCACTGTAGTCCACTCTTGGTGAAGGCAGAGAGGAGAAGCCGTCCTGGACCCAGCCTTGCCCTCACACTTATCCTGAGACCAGGGTTTCCAGGATCTCAGCCCTGGGATCAAAGCTCATAGGGACCTTGGGATCAAAGCTCATGTTGGTTGTCCCTCATAGACACACTGGGTTCTGAGCTGGTAGAGACACCCCATCCAGGGAACATCAACCAGCAAGCAGCTGGAATACCCTGAGCCCCCATCCAACGCCATGAACACCAGGCAGGAGATGGGAGCAGCCGCCATAGGCTTTGCCAACTCTGATTTTGAGGAGGGGTTTTGATGCATCTCCCCTGCTTTCCACCCTCATGAACCTGCCTTATTGGCACTGGAGTGCTCCTGGCTCTGCTGGGTGCTCTGCTTTGGCCTTTTGGCTGTCTCCATTGGCACCGCAGCCACCACAGCAGGACCTCTGTGCATCACTGGTGAGGGTGCCCATGGCCAGCCACCCTCCTGCACTGATGGCCAAGCCGTTCCTGACCACGCTGGGGATGGTTATGCTGATGGTCAGACCATTCCTAGCACTGGCCATGCTGGGGATGCTGATCCTGCTCTTCTTCCCAGCTTAGATTTGTGGGAGGAGGAGGAGGAGAAATCCAGGGGAACAATCCCCTAGACATGAGCTTGTGCCAGCCACAGAATAGAAGCAGGGATCTGCCTTTTGTCCCCATCCTCGCTGCAATTGTCTCACATCCTCTGTCTCCCAGCCTTGGCACCAGGGACAGTTGACCCTGGAGGCCAAAATCCTCCATCCAAACCCATAAGAAACCCAGAGAATTTAGTGCTAATGGTGACTTGGCATTTCTGTCTTGCAGCCTGTCCTCTCTTCTCCTCCGAGGAGCCCCACAACCTCCCACTGCATCTATCCTGGAGCTGCTGGTACCTGGGGCCGCTGCCATCTGGTCCTCCTGGGCCAAGTCCTGCACCAGGAAGGGCTGCAGCCATGGAGGGATGAAGGGGAACGTGGCCAGGACCACCCTGCATGGAAGCCCATGTGAAACAGGGAGCATGGAAGGGAGAATGTGGAGGAGATGTCTGTTCCTCTGGGCTCTGCTCACTGGGAGTGCCAGGGTGAGGTTTGGGACCTCCACCTTTGCAGATGCTCTTCAAGAGGCCCTTTGGATATTCACTAAACCTGGCTGCTGTTCACACTAATAATGACAGGGGCAGGGACGAGGGCTGAGCCCATCACACATTGTGCGATGCTCTCAGGGGGATGACGGAACAGAAGAGCCCTGCCAGCCGAGTGGATCCATGCTGCCGTGCTACACCAGCCACCAGTGCCCTTCGGGGCTGGTCCCTGTGCGCGTGAGAGCGTGTGTGAGTGCTCAGGGCTCCTTTCTCTCCCCCTCTCTGTCTCCTTTTATTCTCCTCCATAAAACATAGGAAGTCGAAGCCATTCATTTTGCTATTTGTGTCTCCCTCCCCACGCCCCGGTTCCCTCCCTTGCCCCCTGCAGCCTCGCTGCTTGCCCAGCATCCTTGACCCCGAGGAGTCTGGTGTGTCTGCACTTCCCTTTTGGCCCATGGAAAGCGCCACTCTGAACTGGGGCCTTGATAAGTCTGCTGTGGGAAGGCAGGGGCTCCTGGGCTCTCACACAGGGCTTTCCCATGTAGCATTTCCTATGCTGTCCCTGCTCCATCTCCAGCTCTCCGGATGGCCGTGCCTCGCCGTGGCACCAGCTCGGTCCTCTCGTGACCTGCTCTGTGTCAAAAGCCACGGTGCACGGAGGGAGGCATCCTTCCGAGGAGGAGGAGGATGCTCAGCTCCTCTCACCCATAGCAAAGGATTGCAAAGGGGTTTCACGTCCGCAGCCCATCCTCTTGTGGGTTATACAGAGCTCTGATGTTGTCTCCTGCAGAGGCTGGGATTGATGGGACCTGTGTCCTGTCTGCAATGGAGCAAGTATGTGGCAGAGCAGCCAGGGCTGGGATTGAGACCTTAGAGGTGATGGAGACAGGGATTGACTGGCAGAGAGGGAGGAAGGAGATGCTCAGAGAGGGCAGCACAGAGGGGCCTTTCTCAGGAATACCCTCCCTGAGCTGCCCTGACAAAGCACAAAGCCCTCGGGGTTCCATCCATGGGCTGGGGTCTGCGGTGATCACCACCTTGATGAGGACACAAGGGCTTTGCCCATGCATGGACACTGACCTCACTGCCCACCAACGAGGCAGAGGGTGACATCAGGCAGCAAACAGGCAGCGTTTGGCCTCCTCCATCCATGGCCGGAGTAGAGGCTGCTTTGGCACGGCTGCAGGGAGCTGTGCAGGGCAGATTCCCCCTGTGGCAAAGGCGCCCATGATCTAAAACCGATTGGGGCTTATAGGGAGGGATACGCATTTATGTACCTGAAAGGGCTGCTGGTTGAACTGGGAGGACTGGGAGGAAGAAAGAGTTTGATGTCAGCTGCACTGTGTCACGCTGAGGGTGAAGGCAGCATGTTCCTACCTCATCCACAGAATCAGCTAGCTTGGAAAAGACCTTTAAGACCATCAAGTCCAATATTACCTCATTGCCTTCACTATTCCCTTTGAAACCCCCTGCACACCACATGGCAAACCCGCTCAGAGCCCTGTCCCTGGGGTTTTACCATACCCGCAGCCATGGCACCGCAGATAAGAGCCTTCTCCCTCTTATCACCCCACCAGCGGCACCGCAGCCGGCTCAGCAGCCCCACGGCCGGAGCCCCAAGCCCTGATCTCATCAGCGCACCGCACACTCGCAGCTCCAACAATGACCTCCTTCCCTGCCCGACACAATTCCCAGAAACACAGAGCCTCCCGCTGGAGCCTCCCGGGGGAAGCGTGCCAGCCGGCCTGTCGGCACCAGCACAGACACCGCTGCCAGCGCTGCCAGCCCCAGCTCTGCAGGGAAAACAAGGGTGTGCTATGGGGAGAGGCTAAGCTGGAGCCCTGCAGGGCATCCTTTAGCTGGTCGTGCTCAGGAAGACCCTCTCCCTCTGGGTGTTCACCACCAAGTGCTTTGCCCCACCCCAAATACCCCATTCATGCCTGGCTGCCATCACCCTGCCTGCTCTGAGTGCCCACTGGGTTCTCAAAGGATGCTCATGGGG
>JBCJKH010076215.1:0-13504 GCA_039877255.1 Loriculus beryllinus | reverse complement strand
TGATGCAGACCTTGGGTATTCAGAGGGAGTCTATGCTGCAGAAATCCATGAAGGATGTTCTGTCTTATTTATGTAATTTCTACAGCCCACGTAATCTCCCTTCCATTCCAGTATCTGATCCTTTCTACTGGTTTTCACAGTTGCTGTCATCTTAGTTTACTTTGTTTTTCCACTTTTTCCCACTTTCATGTCTTCCAGGCTTCACCAACGTAGTTGCCAATATTTGATGCAGTTGTCTGTCTTGGTTTGCCATCACTGCATAATAAGAGATATTGCGAAGATATTAAACTGTTGCAAATATCTAGTCCCACTCAAAGCTTTTCAAGAGAAAATTTTGCATTACAGATTTCATTGCAAACCTCTGTTGCTATAAGTAGTAATATTAGTAAAGAATGAATTAGGTATCTTACCTTAAAAGACAAATGAAATAAGATAACTGCTGCATTTAGGTATAGTGATTATCCAGCATAGTTTTAGCTTGAAATGTCTTTTTCATTGAAATGGTAAACCCCAGGTGTTTTTCCCAGGTGTTTAGAAGTACATACCAATACATATTAAACAAGAGGAGCAGAAATGCAGTAAAACCAGTGTAAATTCTGTTAAAAATTCTATCAATCCAGAAGAGTTTCTAGAATAAGGAAAAATGGACTTTATGTAATGATGTAAATACCGAGAGATATTCGTCTATGTGTCATGGAAACAGAAAAAGTGACTTCATAACCATTCCCCTTCCCACTCCTTTTTTTTTATCATGGGATTCAAAAAAAAAAAAGCTACAAAAGAAAACCAAAACCCAAGTTGAAGATCTAGATAGTTTTTAGAAGATGTGCTGTATTACAGATGTCAGAAATTACTCCATCTCATGTAGATGGGGGTGGGGGAGCTCCTTGTCCTATTTAGTTTAATTAATAATGAACATTAATGAATTACATTGTTTATTGCATTTTTTATCTTGCATGTCCAGCCCTTGAGCAGGCAGGTGGAAAGAGTCTGGTTGTATTTTACTGACAAATTTCTCTGGGTATGCAGTGTGACTGTTATGAAGGTACAATTAGATAAGTGAATCGTTTTTCTATAATATATCTTCTGCTATTTTCCTGAATGATTTTATAACAGATGAGCACTATTTACCTGCTTTCCCAGAATAGCAGATTGTGTTTCTTTGTGCAAGGGATGTTAAGTGAATTAAGCATATGAGCAGTAATCCCATTTGTTTAGGGAGGCTGGTGTTTAGACAAGGGAGTTAGGGCAGGATACAGAGCAGTCTGGATGAGAAATGCTGTGGATGCAACCATTCTGGTAGAAGAACTAAATTGAAATGGGGACACTACTGTTAATTCATGTGTAATTACATTCCTCTGTTGTTAAAAATTAAATCCTGGACAAGAGGAAAGTTTGAGCCTGGAACTGTGTTTTGAAGCAGATTTGAGCTGACGCCTTTCCAAAATCTTTGGAGATTGCCAGGACATAGTCACTGGGATGTAGTTGCCCGATGGGCACATTTATGTCCTTTTACCATCTAATTTTCTGTGAGGTTATCACTATCTTTCATAGAATCATAGAACAGTTAGGGTTGGAAAGGACCTTAAGAACATCTAGTTCCAACAAGTTATTTATGAAATATCACCTTCTACCAAGGTCTTGCTTCTCTTCTTATCTTCTTTCCACTAAACTACAGTTTGGAGAAAGGATTCACTATGCACTGTTCTTTCATGTGTAACCTTTGGGTCCACCATCAGGAATTCCTTGCTCTTTGGGGCTGGCATTTGAATCTGCATCAAAGTCTCACTCTTATCTCTGTCTGCAATTGCTCCTGCGCAGTAATTTTTTCCATTCTCAACTGCTATCTCAGAGGCACTGCCACCTGATAGGCTGATAGGCTTAGCCTGGTCAGCTGCGTGTCCATCCTACAGATGGCATTGGCTCTGTCAGACAAGGGGGAAGCTTCTGGCATCTTCTCACAGAAGATACCCCTCCAAAACCTTGCCATGCAGACCTAATACGTCCCGGTTTTGCTCTTTTCCATTCGGGTGCCATTCTGATACATCTATTTTGGATGTCAGTCCAAAATAGATACATCTTCTTCCCTAGGCTGTAAGTTCATCTTTTCACAGAAGTATCAGTTCAGACATTTTCTCAGCCACTTGCCTATCCGGTGGTTGTCCCTCCTTTGTCCCCCGTTTTATTGATATGGTCTTAAAAACACTGGACTTTCTTATTTTAACTGAGAAGTGGAACATCAGCATGGAGCATGAGTCTGGCATCCTTCATACAGGCCATAACATTTAGAAATGATTGTATTAGCTTTGGCTGTGTTTGCAGACAAATGAAGCTTAATATCTGCCCAGGCTGCATATTACCTATGAGATTCTTTATTTAATCATTTCACTCTGCATTGCTCATCGCTTTTCAACCTCTATTAGACTTCCTGTCAGAGAGTGCCAGCACCACAGAACAACAAGGTTTGCTGGCTGGCTGTCTGTGTACTTCAGTGTGTCTTGTCTTTATTGTATTTGTGTGATTTATTGTTATTTCCCTACAAATCTTTGCAATATTTTTTCTTTTTTTTAAGTTAAGTTTGTGTTAACCCTGAAAAGTTATAGAACTGGAATAAGAATTAAAAGGCTTTCAAAGCATCCTTGTCCTGAAACAACTCTTTAGGGCATGAATAAGTAACAAATTGATTGTTTTTCAGTCAGAGTGAATCAGCTGACACTAGCTTTCCTGTGAAAAATCTCACTGAGATTTTACGGATACCTGTAGGGTTATATTTCTCACTTCTCAAGTTACACAATAATTTAGATTAGCTTGAATGAGTGACCACAGGCTGACTCAGCCTCTGAATTATAGATCTTCTTGAACCTTGTGAGAAGCTCAGAATGTATTGGATTCTGTGTTAGAGAGGGCGTATTTTGACTCTTTTTGCAGTATACATTTAGCATGACACTGGGTTGATTAGATGATTTCCTGAAGCCAGAATTTAGTTCTTCAGGGTTCATCTGTGTAAATTTATTTTTTTTTTAAATACAGTGTGCAGTAAGAAATTGCACTGGTATTTAGGGTTGTTTATTCACAATAATTCCAGATTAGAAGTGACTATTTAAGGAGGATATCAGCTGATTGAAGGTTTTGAGGAAATACTGCTTGCAGTTTCATTTGTAAGTCTTTTTTTCTTTCTTTTATATGTCATGATAAATATATGTATAAAGTTATTAATGTCATGTATGTTATAGCTTGCACAGACACAAGGTTATAGTTTTTTTGAAATAAATGCCTCCAGTATATGTTGCACATAATTAACCATCACTTTTCTTTTTCGGCATCTCGTTACTTTCAGTGTAAATCTTGTGGAGAGACCATAAATAAATAGGTATTCTCAAGTAGTTTTTCTTTTTCCCAATGTCACCTTAATTTGGGGGATAATAGGGCTTCTTTTAAACTTCCTTAGAAAATACTCATTTCAGAGGTGAATGACTTTGCTTTTTGCTTCTGATAATATCAGAGCCTCAAATCTGCTCAGATTAGACTAACCTGATTTACCACTTGATGTCTTTCATACTGCATGCTACACATCTTTGCTCAGCTTTCTTGCCTGTCTTTCATCAGTGCAGTCTCTTATTCCTATCCAATGGCTTATACAGAGGTGGCCAAAGGAGCTCCACTGAATGCTCTTTCAGAAGTTTGGCCATATATTCTTAGTCTTGTTCTCTCTTTAATATCTGGCAAGTTTGGAACTTTAAAGTTGAGTGTTTTCACTGGGGTGCTAAGCATTCCCTTACATGTTTTCCAGTAAATCTATTCTTTTTCATCAGCAGGAAGCTTAGCAGTGCTGGGAGGTAAGTGCTGGTCTTCAGCCTGCTTAGCTTTGCATGAACCCCATGTGCCAGATTTTTAGTATGTGCCTTGCCATGTGGTCAAAGAAGTCTGTTTGCTGTGGTGACTGGGATAGCTGCTTCCAGGACTTCCCTATTGAGAGACTTGCAAACAAGTTGGGAAGGCAGAAAGGAAAACTGATAGCTGTGAGGTCAATTCCATAGCTTTGGCATTTAGTGTGTGAAAAGGTCCTGTGGTAGCACTGGTGATGGTGCTTTGCTATTAATCTTGAATACCTCTAAAATGTTCTGTATTATTAAACCAATAGTGGTGATGTTTATTAATGGTATGCTACGGGAAAGTAAGGAGACACCTTTAGAGCCCTCTGGTAGAAGTATTTCAGGATCTTACACTATTATTGTTGAAAGAGCATGGTAACTGAGAACATCGTGAGGTCTCAGGAGAAATTAGGCAACATAATGTGATTGCTGAAAAATTAACACAAGTCGCAGCTGCCTGATAAAAGCTTTAAAAAGTTTTTTCAAACCATATAAAGTAAAGAGAAAAGCTAAAAGCAACTCCCCAGGCAGGACCAAAATAGATGCATTGTATCTACTGAGGCTTAGTCCTGTAGTATTTGGCATAATTTGAAAGTAGTGGTTACTTTAAACTTTATAGTTGTTTCTAAAAAAAATCTTGAAAAACAGCTTCAGATCCTGTTTCCTGAAAGTGCAAAAGTTCCACTAAGTACAGTAGGTTTCCTTGTTTCCATGTGTTAATTCTGGTATTCTAAAAGCGTGCAAATGGCATTTGTCTTTGGATTTACAAAAACTCTAGATATTCAGAGTCTGAATTATTTAAACTCCCACAACACATGCACTTTTGCTTTTCAAGCTTGAGTTATAATTTAATTAAAAACTTCTGGTGCATTGCTAGCTATTTAAATATTAAAATGTTCCATGGATCACTTTCGATTATCTACCGTCATGAAATTCCTGAAGATGTCAGATTTTTAAGATTCCCAAAGTTGCACTTGGAATTGTCTGTTGATGCAAAGGGGACTGTGATAATTACATACATCCATTAGTATCAGCAGAGGAGATAAACTTTGGGGAGGCTTAATGGGCATGTCTCAGTGACAGCTAGCAAAGAACATTTGGCATGATTAAGGATGGATTTGAATGTACTTGAAAATATACTCTCATTATGGACGCCCAGTGGAAGTTGCACTACAAATGTTAAATTCCCCAGAAGAAGAGTTGTGTGGCAGGGAAGCTTTGAAATCCACTGTGGCCGTCATCCAAATTACTCTCTTCTCTTTGTGTCTTTCCGCTGTCAGATTCACTTTGTGATGCCCAACTTGGCTCCCTGCATCTTTGAAAAGAGGCAACCTGTTGGTTTCTGTGTTTCAGATTGTCCGAAGATACATCAAGGACTGGCTTGAAAGGAAGAAGCCTCCATTTGGTGCAATCAGCAGTTGCGTGCTCCTGATGATCATCTACACAACATTCTGTGATACTTTCGCCAATCCAAATATTGACCTTGATAAATTTAGCTTGATTATAATAGTGTTCATAAGTAAGTTCAGCCTTAAAGCATATCTTTTATCTGTGTTTCAGGTGTATAATGAGCTATATATACTAGAAAGGGTAGCACTGTAGGGATACCGACATGGGGCTAGAGCCTGTAGTTTTAATGCCTCTAGTAAGTCAGATTAACAGCCTTCTTAGAGGCTGGATAATTCTAGGGGATTGAATAAGCATTTAGAGTGGGATAAACCCTGCTATTCATGTGTGCATGGGATTGTTCAGTGATACTTGCTTTCTCAAGGGGCATGGTACTACTTTCCAGGTGTTTGCAACTGTTCTGTTTTGGCTTCTTTGTTATTAAACAGCCATAAATGAACAGATGTTGCATTCCAATCAGAAGGGAAATATTTGGGTTTGAGCTGTTACTCAAAAGCACTGTGATGACTTTAAGTCTTTCTTCCGTACCATATTATGGTTGGATGGATGATACTTGAGGTCCCTTTCCAACCTGGTATTCTGTGAGTCTATGATTATAAATGTAGAAACTAGCTGGGAGTTTGCATGTGTTGATGTATTTCTGTGGACAAACGCATTTCTTGCAGAGTTTGTTTTAGAAGCACTCTAGTCATCCAGCCTTAAATAACATGCACATGAGAATAGACTGCTGGTATCCTTGCCATCAGTTAAAAATACACTTGCAGATCACTACTTCCCAGGGAAAGGCAGGGGTATACAGTCACCGTCTCCTCTCCCAGTAGGGAATTCCCATCTTGCTTCAGACTGTCCAGAGACAGGAGTTTCAATTTGCTTGAGGGAGAGGTAACTAAAGTATACTACAGTATAAATCACATCTCATACACTCAAAACCTGTCAGATTTCACAAAATCAATGTATCATCTACCTTGAAGTGTGTGTATATACGCGTTTCTGCCTAATAAAAATAATGTACCTTCTATAACTCTAACCTCTGCTCGAGTAGGAAATTTGCCCCTGCCGTTTGTGGATCAGTTCTTATTCTATCCCAATTGTGGCAGTGTTCTGGATTACGAAACACTGTATGTGTGTAAAATACTACATGGAATTGTAAATGGTACTGTATAAATACTTTATTCTGAAAGCAAAGCAGAAGAAAGCTATGCTAAGGAGGTTTTTACAAAATGAAGAAAATAGTTGTTTGCATAGGCACCTGAGAAGGGCCACATCCCAGGTGCACTTACATCAGTGCAGAGTTGTCAGCAAAAAAAGAGGGATATGGAAATTTTCAATTCCAACTTCATATGCAGAGGAACTCAGAATGAAGTAATTTTACATTACTGTACTGGCTGCTCCTTATAAAAAAATGCTCTTTTTCAGTTAAAAAGGAATGTTCTGCCTTGAACAGTTGGTGTAGAGTACCATTCTGGTCTTTTGCCTTTCTTTTTCCATTCTTTTGCCTTTCTGGTCTTTTCTTTTGTTTCTCTGCAAGGCAACTCTGCATTTGTGCTATGAGTTATTATATATACTACTTGCAGAGCAATACACTGAAAATCATTCTGTGTACATTTTCATTGCCAGTGTGCATAACTGAAGTTTCCTAGTAAGAGTATGAACGTAAGCATTGAAACTGCTTGGAATTTATTAGGCATTTGGGTTTTTTTCTCAAAGATTTGTAAAACAGAGAAAACAAGGAAGTTGTGAACATGAATTTGCACATTTTATTCCAGAAAAAGTTCTGTATTGCCATTGAATGTGTGTTATACCAGGGTGCGAAATTAGCATGAGAAGTTTGAGATGAAACTGCGTTTATGATTCTGCTGGTTAATGTTTTTATGTAATTTTTATGTGAATATTCTAGCCACAGCAAAATATGCACAGGGGATAATTGGTAGCAACACATGCTTATTGCTTTACAGAATTATACATATTAAGGGATTTTTTTTATGTGCATATTAAATTAATGTACTTAGTTGCAGAAAAATTGTAATTCATGAACGATGGATTGCTTCATGGGGAAAGAATTAAGTGCATGCTGAGGTGACATTTACACATCCTAGGAAATGTATGTAAGAGAATGGAAAATGTCACTGGTAATAGCTAATATCCCTGCCATGTTCCTCAGTTGTAAACTGGGGTCAAAATCAAATGTATTGTCTTAGCTTGCACTACCCTGTGGGACACATTAGCCTTATTGCATTCACAAGTTTCACAAGGAAAAGGGAGAAGATCCACCTCAGATGGGCTGTAAGCAAAAGCCCTTCTCCCATAACCTGCAAACACCTTGGAAAGGTCTGTGCAGGTCACAGGGTTTCTCCTCCAGCTCTTTGGGAAGTTCCTGCACTGTGGTGTGATGCTCTGTCTCTGCAGTTCCAGCAGCTACTCACATCACAGCGGGGAAGCCACCAGCTTCTCCCTGCTCCCCACATTTCTGCAGACTGAGCCATGGGCTCTGTGTATGCCACAATGTCTGTGGGTGTCAGGAGAGCTGGCAGAGAACTGGCAGAGAGGAGAGCTCCACTCAGGATGCCCAAAAACCATCCATACTTAACAAAGCTGGCTGAGCATGAATGAAAGCTGCTTTGTCTGATGTACACTGTCCAGTCCAGGAATTAGCCTTTGTCTCAGAATGAAAACATCTATGATAATCTTCCCTTCATTGTGATAATTCACTGGGAGAGTAATACACCCAGTGTATGAGAATAGTTACTGTGATCAGATCGTGCTTACACACTATACTCTCTCCTGTTAAATGGAAAGGGGGTAAATTTAAATACTTGGCCACCAGAGCATGTCTGAGAGATTTTGTTGTGTCAACACAGTAAGCAAAACTAGTGCAAACAGATGTGCAGCATACAGGAGCAAACTATCCTGGTATTCATCGTGTCAAGAAATACTGGATCAGATGAGTTACTTCAGGAAGAACTTGTGTAGCCCCAGTATTAGCTAGCTTCCTTGAATGTAGTGATATGTATTGTTCTTCCAGACAGTATTTAAAGGTTATCTGTTACTGAGTTTCTTTGGCCTTGGTTCTGTCTAGCTTATGACCTCTTGTATGGGGACACAGCAATTGCAGAGATTTAAGTGATCTCTGCTTCTGTGATCTAAGTCTAATTTTAATGTGTTTCTCTTTCAGTATTTTCCATTCAGATGAGCTTCATGTTTTTGACTTTCCTCTTCTCCACAAGGTAATTGAATGTGCTGAATCAGAACCCTTTGAGTATTTGTTTTGTGTGATATCCTTGGTTTGGGTGATACAGTTTATGCAAATTTGTAAGGGCAGGTTTCTGAATAGGGGTGACCTCACTTTGGTATTTCATATTGTCCTCACTGCATTTTCTCTGTTAGAGTTTCATAGGCTAAGAGAGCAGGACCTGAATTCTGTCCTTTCTTGTGTGTTAATTACAGAGTTGTTAAATCTCAATCAATCACTGCTATACCTCATCCACTGAAAAAAAATGGATTTGCACAGATGTCACTGAAGGTATAATTTGCCCTGCAGACATGCTGATGACATATGAGAGAGAGAACTCAGTTTGACTTTATGCATCTCAAGATACATTTGCTGGGCTGGCAATTCACTCTTCTCTGTATATGTCAAATTTGTTATGTTTACATGGTGATTCTTAAAAGACAGTTGTCCTGAACTGGTGTTTGGTAGAGCTATTTTTTTTAATTTTCAATATCAACCAGGAAGAACAGTTGTACATTCACTTCTCAAAACAGTACCATGAGAATGGTGTTAGCCAATGGCTAATAAATGCATCACTTGAGCTGGGTAGATCATCCACCACTGTCCCCTCACTTAGGCTTACTGGAGTACTTTTCTAAGCAGCACTCTGCTGAATGGGAAGTGCTGCAATACAGCAGACTCCAGAGATATGCTTTGTATAAATTATACAATATCTGTAATGGAGAATCACAAAGAAGGGTGCAGTGTCTTAGAGCTACTTATGCTTTTTTAGTTCCACCAGAAAATTCCTGTGTGACAAGATCACACTCTGACCTTGGAAGGCATTTTTAAATAACTTTTTAACTGCTAAACCTAACCTGGGGGGAAGATGATATGTCCTAACAGTGAAATGTAAAATGCCATGTGTAATAACCAACTCACTATGGCAAATACTTAGAATCTCTTAAAATTATCCCTAAGTTGGACCAAAGAGTGAGCCATTGGCCAGTCACACACCTCTCTCTCTCGATCTGTGTAAATTTCACACCCTTCCTGGCCTTACTCCCAGTGTGTAAACCCTTAGATGCAGTTTTTCTCTGAAGTAGAAGATAACTACTAAGGAGTACTCATAGTGTAGACTGGATATATGATCTCACTTAAGCATTTTGTTAATATTACATAAAAGGAAAAGAAATTGTAGATCATTCTCTTTTTTTTTTTATAGAGGCAAGCTGGCCACTACTCTGGTACAGCACTTTTAAGAAGTAACCTTGGCTGCAATAAAGTTGTCCTCTACATACGATGTGTTTGGAATTCCTCTCCTTCACGTGGTAGCATATTCATTAGAGTTTGCCACAACTGAGAAACAATTCTGCTTAAAAAAAAGTAATCAAACACTACTGTTCATTTTTGGGTAGAATTATTTCTGTCACTAGGCCTGATCAAAGTGATGTGAACGTGCATATGGATCCTCAAAGCAATATATTTGATCGACGATGTTTTAAGGAGGTTTTGCTATCAGAGGTTATTAAAACTCTTTCTTTTCTAGGAATAACTCTAGTTTCACACCTGCAGACACAGTGGCCATCGTTTTCTGTTCCACACACAAATCGCTCACTTTGGGTAAGTCAGGAGAAAAGCTTTTGAGCAAAACAACAGTAACATGCATACCTTGCTGTGTTGAAAAATAATGTTGTTGGTTGCTGGCTTTTCTGCTTAAATGGGTTTGGTTTCAGTGTGACAAGTAATGATACGAGTATGATACTAAACATAAGATGATATTCTTGGACAGATAAAATAAATGCTTTTTACAGGGCAGACAGCATGGTCTTCTCAGCTGAGATTTTGGTGGTTATACAGTAAGAGCATCTTGTTTATGGAAAGATGGACTTTTCTTTTTGGTTTTGGGGGATTTGGGGGTTTTTTGGTTGGATTTTTTTTTTTTGGTTGGTTGGTTGTTTTTTCCCCTGTTCTTCTGCCTAATCCAATATTGATAAAGTTTTAGGTTTGTTACTGGAAAAATTCTAAGGTCTCACAGTAAAATCTTACGCCTAAAGGCTGGGATGTACAAGTGAAAATGAAAACATGTAGTGTATTTAGAAACCACAAGTAGTCAATACTGTCTTTTGCTTAACATGAGCAAAATGTGTGTGTTTAAGTCTGCAGATATTCTGGATGGTTTTATATATTAGAATTCATTTATCACAACATCATTGAAATACTTGTCACTTATGACTCCTTAGTGATAATAAGATGTTCTGATGGAAATTCACAAAATACTGCTAAATCAGTTATGCTTACAGACACTTGCTACTGCCTCATCCATTATGTTCAGTCAGTGAAATGACAAGAATATTTTCTTATTGGTTTTCAAAATATGAAAACATGCATTTGACAAAGCATATGTGACTGAATATATGCCTTTTCAAGACTGTATCCATCAAAGAGAGTTATTTGCTAGTGTCAATAGCAAAGGTAAGAACTCAGTCTGAAAAAGGGAAGAACAAGTTGGGACTTAGGTGAGATGTTTTCCAAGTCAGTTTGATATAGTGAAAGTCATCTCAGGGTTCTTTGCTTCAGCCAGGCCTGTGCTGCATTACTGTTAGCAAGTGGCTTGAAAGTCTGTGGGAAGTGGAGGAAGACAAGAAAAAAGCAAACATAATGCCTCTTTTTCACAATGGAGGCAAGGAGGAGGAGGGACAAGGAATTATGGATCAGTGAGTTTAACCTCATTTTGTAGAAAACTGCTGAAACAAATTATTTTAACAGTGTAAGAAGAAACAAGGAAATAAGTAACAGATCCATAGATTTGTCAAATGCATATCATACCAAACTAACCTGCCCTCGTTTCACATAAGGTTCTGTGGGTTGCAGAGAAGTAGTAAAAGTTGTATCACTTGAAAGCATTATGGCTTTTGACGTTGGTATGATGGTTTGAGCTCCACAATTGAAGAATTATATGGACTAACTGGAAAGAGAACAGGGGAGAGTGCTGTGCATGATCATAGATCTCAAAAATGGGACCCCAGAGAAAGGTTGATTGGTGATTGTTGAGAGAAGAAACAATGGTGATTGTTGAGAGAAGATAGCTGAAATACAGTACTGACTTTCAAATGCATGGAAGGTTGATGCAAAGAAGGCAAAAAGTAACTGTTTCACAGTGGACTTTGAAAACAGAAGGACTTTGTTACAATGAGGGAAACCCATCTAATGTAAAACAGTTTAGCTTTGGAATATGTTGCCTATTGATGACTTGAATCTCCTGTCATTGTAGATAAGCCTCAGACAGGAATTAGCTAGTTGATCCTGCCTTGGAGCAGAACATAGATAAAATGACATTAGGTCTTTTTCAGCCAGATGTTCTATGAAACTGAAGCTTCAACTAATAAGTGAGCCTATATTCAGAAGGACAGTTACAATTGTATTTATAGAATGAAATATTACACGTAGGTCATAACAAACTACTGTACTTTCTATTTGGAGCTGTGTATAAACTTAGGACACAACTGTGATAAATGCAGAAAAGAAGCTGGTTGTACTTAACAGCACAAATGTGTAAGTTATATCTTCCTTGCCTGGTGAAAACAGGTTTATATACACTCTGTTGAATACTTCTGCAGCTTGCTGTGACGCTAAGAAGATAAGCACAAAGCCTTTTTTTTTAAATATTTAAGTCCTAGAGGGGCTTGCCATCACCTAGAAGAAGGGACTGTTTGTGTCTTTTACTCACTCTACTAAGCATTGTCATGCAGCCTTTACCTGCAACCTATACACACAGCTGAATTGGCTCACCTTTCTTCTGCTCATATACTCTCCTTTTAATATTTTATTTTTTCCTTTAGAAGAATCTAGTTTGAGGTCCCTAACTTGCTTGACTTTCTGGCTCACATTTTTATGTTTCCAAATTACTGCTCTCATTAGCACAGCCCAGTGAGTCAGGCTTTTTATTTTGCATCTTTCTGTGCCCCAACATACCAACAAAACCACTTTGGCCACCTTGACTTCAAGGACTCCTACAGCTTTTCCCCAGCAATACATACTTTTACCCTTCTAATAGAGATGTCTCATGAATAAGTGTGAAAGTTGAAATGAAATGGGAGACAGTGGAATACAGTATTGTGTGACTGCTTCTCAGCTACTGATTGTTCTGTTTGTCAGCTTCAGGACAGACTGATTTACTTAATCCTTGAAGAGCTGGTGTTTCATAGAAAGCAAGTTTACCTCCTAGGAAGCTAGTCACAAGATGTAATTTGTGCTTAGGCTTTACACTTTTGCAGTGCCTTTCCTTATTGCTTAGGACCTGTGTTGAGATCGCTGGGTTGCTGGATCCTGTGCACCCCTTGCTGTATTCCATCTCTGGGGCTCAGCTTTGTTGAGGTTTCTTTGAAGCTCCCAGGCTTGTCTTGCATGAGGCCAGCAGCAGTATATCCTGAATTGAGCACCGCTCCTAATGGGGAAATGCTCCTTTTGGCAGTGCCTGGGAGCCCATCTTTGGTAAGCCTTAAGGCCCTGCTGCTCTTACGTGCACCCCTACGGTGCATGCACTATGTAGGTGTGCCTGCTGTGTATCAGTTCCAAGCTGGCTGTTTTGAAACTGCTGGTATTTTACTCTCTTTGATATTAGTACCAGGTCCAGATAAAATAGAGCTGATAAACACACATTTCTATGCAAACAGAGAGCTGTAGTGCAATGAGGCATGACCCTGAGCTGATATAAACGGGAATATTAACCAGAGCAGCTATCGTTTATTCCTTCACTGAAGGTGGAAGCAGAGTAATCTTATTTGTTTTTAAGGATCAGCCATTTCTGAATGACAACTAAATCTATCCACAGCACAGTATTGTCTACCCTGATCTTAGCAAAAACAAGGACAGGCACAGGTATTTTAGCCATTACTCTTTTGTTGTTCTGTCATATTACTATTTGTCCATATGAACATATGTTCATATTTGTCTACTATATAAACCATGCGACGAGATATCTTCTGTTCGCTTGTGGCAGAGAGAGCTTTTCCCT
>JBCJKH010076208.1:0-17850 GCA_039877255.1 Loriculus beryllinus | reverse complement strand
GGGCATGTTGAACTCCTAATGACAGTGCTAGGGTAAAATTCTGATTATATGCACAGAAGTGGTCACAGATACCCTTCAGAGCAGAGAACAGAAGAAAATCTATTTGCCATAAAGGTTTTCTGTAGCTACAGTATTTGTACCAAACTGTCCCAGGGTAGCATCATTATTACCTCTAGTATTGGGGCACAAGCATAGAAACTAACAAAAACTCATTAATATGAAATCTCATCAAAAAAGTAGGTAGAACAAAGCACAATAAATAGAAAAAGCTTAAGTCATTAAAAAGAGGCTAGAAAGCTTTCCTTTCCATCTTCTCTGAGGAAAAAAATACAAATACCAAAATATGACAATGTTGATTTAACTCCAACACACTAGCTTAAGAGTTATCCAGCATGAAAAGAAAAAATATAATGTTATTATGATAAATTAGGGGACTGTGACCATTTAAAATAGATGCAAAAAAATCCATCTGAAATCAATATCATAGGATTATATATCAAAGACAGGTTTAATAGGAAAAACACACAAATGCTCTAAAGAAGCTAGGTCATGTAGAGCTGTATCCTAATACGGAAACAAAAAAGGACTGGCAAAATATC
Source organism: Loriculus beryllinus (assembly GCA_039877255.1). Taxonomy (NCBI): domain Eukaryota; kingdom Metazoa; phylum Chordata; class Aves; order Psittaciformes; family Psittacidae; genus Loriculus; species Loriculus beryllinus. The sequence continues at coordinate 17,251 of JBCJKH010076208.1, read as the reverse complement.
ACTTGCTTTTGTCATCTTTACAACTGATTATTTTCACACCTCTCTGTCCCAAATACTCATCATATTCACTTTGCCTTATACTGTTCTTTATCTGATATATGCCATCTGAATGATTCAAGTATCAACCAACCTAAAAACACATTTGCAATTTCAGCACAATTCAACACATGCCAAACTGCAATCAATCACTTCTTCAGATCTTCATGATTCTTAAAAATCATGTATATGAGTTTATATATTCACACGGTGTTTCACCAATATGGAATAATATAACCTACTGTCATGAAATGCCTAAATGAAAAAGGAGACAAGAACCAGAATGAGAGAAAACATAGAATGACAGTTGGAACATGCTGAATGAGGAGTGATTACTGGCACGCTCAACTAAGAAGGAAAGATTTCTGGCATTACTACATTTTGAGAAAAAGCATGCAAATAGTAAGAGAGAGAACACAGACCTATATATAACAAGCAGAGCACAGTAATGATAAAAGTCATGCATATTTGAACTAGAGAAAAATAATAGTAAGGTGAGATACCTTCAAAAAAAACAGGAAGGTGAGATACCTTGAAAGTTCTGCTCCACAGGGATGGAGCCTGAGGTTAGCTTCAGCTTTCCTTTGAGCGATAAAACATACATTTGAAAACCATTTCTTATCAGTGAGTAGGGTAGGGCAGCAAGAAAATACTGAGTATAGCTGACACAGTTGAACTGTAAATATGCAAACTAAATCCAAGTTTAGTGCAAACTAAATCCAAGTTTAAGCTGAAAATGAAGGAGCTACTATTTCAGTCAGAATTTCATCTTCATACTGAATTCAAATGAAACTTCCATTTTAATCTTAACGGAAGCTGTCACAGAATTTCCCATCTGCCTCACAGATAGGCTACAGATTCTAGGAGACTTGCTATGTCAATTTAGAATGCTTGCTGTGAAAGGCATAGCTTTTTTTCTAGAACAGAAGGGAACTGGTAGACAAGAGAGAGTAAGAATCATTTGAGATTCTACAAGTACATCAACTGGGACCTTGAGTGATAGTTTCATGGGGTTGAGTAGGACAAACTTCCATAACAGTGCTGTGGACAAGCTAAAAGGAGGGAATACACATGGCAGAGGGACAGAAAGGACAAGTTACAGTGAACAAGCTAACACATAACCAGCGTAGTCCAGAGGGCCTGTGGTGAGTTTAATTTTCAAAAAAAAATTCAAATTTATTTTCTCCTGGCAGAGATTTAAAAGCATAACCCCTGTTAAATACATTCTGAATTATTAATATCAGATTGAAGAATGAAAACATTCAGAATATTATATTCAATGTGTTTCCTATCCATTTTACACTAATGGCACAATTGATATAAGTCAATATGAAAATCAATGCTGAATATTTGGCACAGTACAGCGGTACATGGCAGAATGCACTGAGAGCTATTGCATTCAAAAAATTAAGAACCTGCAAGGAAATAAATACAAATTATATGTAAGTAAATTACAGAAAGGTTTACAATTTCGATAATGAAAAATTGTGCCATCTGTTAAAAATAAAGCAGCCCTTAACCGGACAGGAAATTGCTTTAAAGTTAAACATTATCAGTGGTGAAAACTGTAAATGCACATTTTTAATCCTGTAGTAATTTTCTAGGGTCCTCAGAAATGTTCCACATCCTTAAAACATGTTATCAACTTCGAGCTCTTTGAACAACCAGGAGAAAAAGAGGTGCAAGCATGGAAAGAGAAAAGAAATGTGTCATGAAAAAGATATCCACAGTTATAGACAGGGAAGTTTCTCTCATCTCTGTTAGTACCCAAGCACCATTTGTAGGTAAGAGTAGGCTAGAAAGGAACTTGTTACAGAAGCATTAATGTCTTCATTTTGCTGAGCTGGTCTTGCCCAAAGAGCATCTGTTTTATAGATGAACAAAGAGAACTTCAAGGACAAGGACCAAAAGAAATTTGTGTTAAAATGCAATTATATGGTGAAAAATGAGTCTATAAGTGGTGTCAGTGAGTTCAGTGTTCATTGTGATGAGTGACTTCTGATGAGATTTACTTGACTTACAAGGTTTTCTCATTTCTACTACTAAAATTCTGCCTGAGATCTGAACATCAATTTGAGCTGTTTATGGTTCATGCATCATCATCTGTAATAAAAAGTCTACATTTGGGACTTAATTAATACAGCCAGGTCAGAAATCAGCTCATTCCTTCTCAACGATGTGTTGGCTCTGCAATGCTAACTAGTATAAAGAGTAGCACAAACTTATTTTTCTGCAGGAGTCAGCAGAAAGACTCAGAATACACCAGGATAGGTCTACTGTCAATTCTTGCAGTCACTTTTCTGACCACATATGTTTTTTAAAAAACCAAATATTTTTTCCACTTGCCACCGCATTTACAGTCCTTAATCAAGGGAAGCTATGACAAGAGAAAGCACTTGAGCTCTATGGAAAATTATTTATAGTTACACTGCATTTTGCAGTATCCTTTTTCTAAGGCTTGTTAGTCTGGATGTGCAAGTAATTCTTCTAAGTAAAGGTTGATTTCATTTTTCACATTCATAAGTTGATCTCTTCCATTTTGCTTACACAATAATGTGCACATTATTCAAATATCTATATGCTGCAGAGAGACAGTGATTAACCTTTTCTCTCTTGCCTACTTGCTCCCTTTCCTTTCTGCCAGCTGTATGATATTGGGCAGAAATACTTAATGAAGGCCTTTCTGACTTCTATAGGTAGACTGCTGATTAAGGCATGAACTAGACATATATTACATATAGAACTTCCAAGTTCAATCTGGGCTTATGGATAATAACAGCACTTTGTTCTCACTGCTACTGGAAGAGAGTGATACAGGCAGAACTACCTCATGCCAAATTGCTGCAGACTGACATTCTTAATTTTCAGAGGTAGGAAAACTGCCACCTCATTAAGAAGAACACTGTGTTATTAGTTTATTGGCATGGTACCAGCACTGGAAAATGCAGCATGCATGTCCTTGTGACTAAAGGCAAGAATCTGGAGGAGCTTATAGAAAATTATTTCTTTGGACAGGAAGTGAAGAACAGTGGCTTTAGAGACCTGAAACAACAGCTAATAGTAAAGAATTTTCTACTTGTGAATATATCTTCCCATTCCATAACATCATTCTAATTGATGCATTTTCATTCACTTCAATTATTTTAAAGACTCATGAATTTAAGACAACTGACAGACATTCTAGCATCGAAAACTTCACAGTCCAACAAAGGAGAGATGGTATCACAAGAAGGTCAAAGTGCACCACTATAATAATGCAGATTCTTTCCCAAATTCCCCACCTTCTACATTCTAGTGACACATGGGAATTAGATCAATAGAAAGAAAAAGCAGCTTTCATTCTGAGAACAGTCTTTCTGAAAATCAGCATTTCCAGCATTTCAATACTTATTTGCCACAGCAGGGAACTAATCCTTAAAAAAAACCCAACCCAATCAGCCACTGAACTGAAAGAATAATGACTTCTTTGAAGTTTTCTTTCACAGCACTGGGAAAGTTCAGATGCTCTTGCTGTGACAGTTCAGATGTCCCAACCTTCACTAATTACAAGACAAGTCCTTCCCATTCATTTTCATTGTTAATTGCAAGAATCCTAGGAAGGTAGGTTCATAATGAGCCACTGCTGATTTTTGCACAGGTATTAGTCCTTGCCAAGACCTAATTCTTCATCTGAAAACTTTGTTTTCAGGCTTCTGAAAATGCTCTTTCATTCCTAACATGCTTTAATTGACATGTAAACTATCATACAGCTTGTTTTTCTTTCACATGAAAGATCACTTGCAAATGGAATTAATCTAAAAACAATGGCTATGCTCCATCATTGTATACTGCCCTTTGCAGAAAAAACAACTAATCTAAGAGATGCGTTGTTTCTGTTAGGATTTACAGGCTTGCATTGTCTAATTATTCATGATGCATTATCCATCATATTGCAAACTTCTTCACAGGACTAGCAAAACCAGTGTGTGCCAGTTAAGAAAAACTGTTAAAGCAGAGCTATCAAAACCACATGCCACCTGCAGTCCTTTATTAATTTGAGGCTATTTCACCTGCTGTTTTCATTTTTTATGGGTTTTTTTTTTTTTGTTGGCTTTTTTTAAAAGCAGTGGAAATTCTCAATATCAGTGAGATGAACTGGTGAATTAAGTGTTGAATTTATTTTCATAGTAAGAAACTATTTTAATATTTTTCAGTTTGAAAAATCCTAATCTGTTTAATTGGTCATTAACAGTTATAACAGTTGTAGAACTACACTGTCAATCAATAAAAAGTATTAACTAAATATTTTAAATTGAGCATAAATAGATTCAGAAATAGCAGCTGGGATTACATGGGTCAAAACACTGCTTCCTGATTATAAAACACTTTATCTCTAGGTCACAGATTAAATACAGAAAAAGTGAATAATGAATGACAGTGTTACCATTTATAACTGCTTAGGGATGTTGGGAAATGAACTTGCTTAGATCTGACCATTTTCTACTTTAGTGATATCTGTGTTTCAACTGCAGCTTATAAATGGATGGCTCCTTTGTTTGCAGTCTTGATGTTTTAGAAATAATTGTTTGTGAACTGATACTAAATTCCGCTGTCTCTCTCAATTATAAACAGCAATGGAATGAAATCTGTCTGGTATCTGCCCCTGAGACATAATCCTTGCAATGCCTTCGAGCACTAGTGCAAATAATTTTAAAAAATTGTATTGTAAAATATAAACATTAAAATTTAAAGACAACAAAAATTACAAAATTATTTAACACCTATTTGGGGTTACAGCTGGCTATAATGGTTTGCAATCCAGTTTAAAATTTCGTCCCTGGCAATTGGAGAAGTGAACAGGAGAGGACTCTATTGCCCAGTATGTAGTTAGCTGCTGCAGGCCAGCCCAGCCAGCCTTCAGCTCCTGTTTCAGAGGTGAGTGGCTCTGCATGGACTATTATCACAGCAATCAGCACTACCAGAATGTCTCTGACATTCTGGGGCACCTCAAATGGTTCTGGACATGGCTGTGTGGGTAACTGGATCACCTCCTTGTCATTCACTTTTCTGTTTCTGCTCTTGCCATTGTTTTTCTACTACCCACTAATGACTTGATGACTAACAGAATCAGGTTTCTTGTGGGTTTTCAGCTCTTGGATGGAAAAATATTATAATCAGAAAGCTCTGATAGCACAACAGCTTCCAGTGAGAGAATACAATAGATTTGTTAACCTTGATCTGGCTTCCTGTGGTGGACATATGCAGTAGGTCTCCAACAAACACTATATCAGATGCGTTATACCACAGCTCTTTTTATTGTGTGGATAATAAGAGAAATACTTCAATGCCCTAAGATACACATGGTACCTGTACAGCCAGCCCTTCTTTCAAAATTTCCACCAAGTCCCACCTAAAATTTTAAGCACTTCTACCACCCACACTCAGAAGTATAAACTCTGTAACTATGCATGGAAGTTTACAGAACCAAGCACACAGGATGGTGGTTTTATGTTTTGGTAATTTACATCCCTATTCAACACTACTGACAAGGCAGAGTAGAAAGTGATGAGAGCAGCACCAACGGCAGGTACTTCAGCAATTTCTGTGTTAGAAAAAGAACCTTCTACAGCCATTTTCTTAATTTTCCTGTCTATTCTAGAGGTTACGATTCACAAACATATTTCTATACATGTTGCAATAGTAAGAGACCACACACAAAAAGAATTAAAAAGAGCAGAAAGTCACTTCAGCTTTCCTTTAATCTGCTTGCTAAGATCTGTCACATTCTGCTCAAGGTACTGTCATTCGTACAGAATATGCTGTGCTAAAACTTCAATCATACCATCCATATATGAGGAGTCTGGAAGTAGCCATAATGAAACCCGTGTCAGATAGTCTCAGCTCACTCTAGATTCCAGCATCTCGACATCTTCAAACACAAACGACAGCTCTTTATTGCAGTTTTGGAAGTGTGTCCATGTTTCAGGCTGAACCCAATTCATGTCTCAGTATCTGTGGTGATTTATTTTCCTCTGTAGCATTTACAAAATATATGTGAATACAGCCCACTGTGCAGTTTATTTGCCATTTCAGGGAGTTCTGAGACAGTCCATTGAAATTCTTTAGAGCTTGCCTCACTTACTTGGCATCCTAAGCATAAAGGAAGAGACACTATCAATAATCTACTGCACAAAAGCTGGCTGCAAATATCTTCTTCACAATAGATTAAAATCACATCTCTGTAGCAACAAATTCCATATCTGTACAGGTTACTAGCACAAATTCATCAGTCTAGAAAAGTCACTTTGAAGCAGACGAACAGTTTGTGGGTCAACTACATTTGTGGGTCTACCAGCCAACTATGAGTACAACTCGTATGTCTGGTAGAATTATTCCAAAATGGTGAGCGAGCTTCACATGATGGGATAGATAGATTTATTTATTTTGCTCTTCGGAAGACATTTTCTTGACCCCAAAACCACTGTGAATGGCTGTTACCACTTACTCTAGGATTAAAAACTCCAATGTAAACAGCATTCAAGTTAATGGACTGTTTTGGGAAGTGTGGTACACCGAATAAACTTTTTACATGTTTGTTCTATAAAGGAATGTGAAAATAGCTAGAGGCCTAGTTCCCTTCAGAAATCCACAAAGAATGTATGTAATGTGTGTATGTATGTGGGATGTGAAGCTTTTATACTTATGTATCACCATTTTTAATCCAATTTCTAGTTGGTTTGCTTTGGGTTTTTTTTAGTTAAATATTGTTACACATAGGTGCCTAACCAGATCCTATCTAGTTCCTGTAATAAAGCCAGTCACAAATAATGAAGGAGTTGGATGTTTCCAATGCAAGTGTGCTTAAAGTGTAAAATATATCAGTGCATCAAAATAAATGCAAGGTCAAATAAAAGGGGTACATTAAAACTCACTGCAGAGCCCAGCTACTACTAAAATTTTCCAACTGCAATCTAAGGCTTCGATTCTGCATACATGCATACATTCAACTTTGAACCAGGAGTGAGATTTCCTGTAAAAATTAAATTATACAAGTGCACTCAGAGAATCAGATTCACGTACATACTGTTTACTCAAAAAAATAAAAGAGCAAGGAAAATGTGCAAGACCCAAGAGAAACAAAGAACAGATTCCTCCTGGAAGAACTACTGCAGCTACTTACATTAGATTCAAATTGGCCTTAGCTGTTCAACATCTAGACCCTTACATACCACATATCTAACCTGCACTACAACTTGACTAGTTATGTATTAAAAGCTTTGTGCTTCTATTGAATCACATGCCTATGCTGAAGCAGTCCCTAAATATTTATAAGTAATGAATCCTACAGACATTAGAAATAGCCTCTTGCAAAACTAAAAGGAGTCTTCCCTAAAATAGTAAAAACCTTTGTTTACCGAAAATACAAGGATTGAGGATACTTGATGGCTTGCAGAATCATGTCCTATTGCAATTTCATTTGAAGACTTGCCACTTGCTTCATAACTGACAAAAAAAAGCTTTATTCCATATTTGATCAATAGAAGATTTTTAATAAATGTTTCAGAGACTTAAATTATTAGTAATATGGTCACAGAAATCTTACAGAAATCATTATCTCCTTAGAAGCACCCTAAAAATAATATTCAAGAAGGAAAGAATATTTATATTCTTCTATCTACCAGATTTCAGTCTCTCATACTTTGTGGAGGAGAGCTGTGTTAATGCAAGGCTTTCTTGCAAAAGTCAACACGTTAAATGTGTTTTTTTCCAGACTTCACTATTCTGAAAAGGCAAAGTCTGGACCAAGGCTGACTTGCATTGAACTGAGTGTGGATTGATGAGTTAATGCCATAATTTAGGCATCCCTGTAGGCAGATATGTTTTTGGGGAAACTGGATATCCTCTCTGGCACCAGAGAGTTGTTGGTCTCACTCCCTGCATCTTAGTTTCCATACCTGAGAAAGGTGATTGTAAGAATATCTGTACTGTGCTGTAGAGCACTTTCAGATTTTAAAGGTGAAAGGTAGATATTAACGTGAGCGTCAATCCTCACATCGTGAGACTAAAGATACACAATCATGTCTGATGGTCTGAAAACTACCAGTGTATTGTTAAAATAAGTATGGCAGCTGAGAGTTGCTTTAACTTTTATTTGTACAGTAAGGTCAGTAAAGATACATAGAGAATATAGTAGGGGTTTGATTCAAAATTTAAAAGGATGTGGTTTTTGTTGGTTTGTTCTTTTCCTTAAAACCAGTTCTAGTGGAAACAAACAAAACTAAGAAGAATTACAAATTATTTCCTTCATCATGGCAGTATCATATATAGATTTCTCTTTTTACACTGTGGAGATTTCTACAGCTGCACAAACTACAAGAACACTATATCCAAGGTACCAAAATATAGACAAGTGCAAAATAATTTCTACCACCCAATCAAAGTAAATTTAACTTTGGAAGAAAAAAAAAATAAAATCAGTAGACCAGCAATCTCAATTTATTCACCTTTGGATCACAATAAAAACTTAATTCTTTGATTTCTCCAAAGTATACAAAAATGCCACTATTATCTACAGTTTAGCCTGTCAAAACCAGCTTGGCAAACCATCAGGAGCTGGAACCTCAGTGTTATTTTATTCTGTCGCTGACTGTGGCAGAATCCCTAGGCAGTTTTGTTGGGTTTATTTCATGTATACAATATACAACAGTATCTCTAAGGCAACAGAGAGCTCCTGAGCAGAAACCAAACAGCTTTCAGACAAGATATCCTGAGAACAGCCAGCTCAAGAAAACACTTTATTCTGAGGTTTATTGGAAAGAAATTCTACCATTTCAACCATTAACAGTCTGCTGTAGGCTCAAGTAGAAGGAGAGTTTTGTAATTTACACTCTACTTTTAAAGTATTTGACTTCTGAAAAGGTACATAATGAATTCAGTTCAACACAAGACAGGGTCCTAGGCACAACTGAGTGTTAAGTGGTGACCAGTGGGAATCATAAGTGCTTATCACTTCCACACATCTCTTTTGTGACTGCTTCACCTCAAGAGGGTAAAAATCAAGCCTCAGTTTTGAAACTAAAGGCCCTATTGAAAGGATTGGTTGATTGAATAAAGACCAAGTTTGGATAAGAACCAGCACAAGCATGTTTACAGATAAACACATTCCCTTGCTGGGTCAGTTTCCCTTTCAAGAGTTATTTATATGGAATCTATTAAGAACTTCTCATATTGAAATGCTGAGCAAAATCTTGCCTGTGCAGCTGGGTCTGGCTTTGCAAGGCTATTTTTTTTCAGCCTTGTATGTTCTCTATAATCCCATAGACCAATGATTTGCTACTACGGTGATGGGCCACCAAATTGTAAAATCTTAATTAAGGACTGATAACTTTTGAAAACGCTAAATTCCTTTTAAAGAGAAACATATAAACTGTGAAGAAATGAAAAACCTGTTTCCAGATTAAAATACTAAACCTAAAAATGTCTTATTAATAGCCATAGTAAACTGTGCCAGTGTACTTTGAAGTGGAAATTCAGAGAATTTTATGAAATTCTGCAAATCTTGAGTTACACTTGGAATGCATTTCCACTAGGTTATCAGAACTGAGCAGCTACTCTGTGAACAGTAATAGGTATAGATAAAGAAAAGCAATAGAATGATTACCACTGTGTGGAAATTATGAAAATGTTTCATTAAAAGTATTCATCTGGAAAAAAAAAACCCTGCTGCATATGTGTTGGCAGTGCTATAGGTTTTCACACAGGCCTGCATGTGAGGACTTCACAGGGATAATGAACTTGCTTGTGTTTTTGTTGTTATTTTCTTCAGAGAAAGAACATTTCTTATTTCTGTATGAGCCAACATCTTGGCTTGTACAAAAAGGGCGGAAAAAAAAAAAAAAAAGAAAAAACACCACCACCACACTGCAGGCTGAGCTGAGTTGAGGCACTAAGGAGGTTCCAGATTTACCATTAGCCCAGGCCCCTACACCCCTGCAAGAATAGCTAAAAATACCAACTCGATATTGTACTTGTCTGATGCCCAGCCAAAAAGATTCTTCAGTAAATGCACATCCATAGAGGTGGGGAGAAATTTCATGACTTTATGCTGCTAAGGTGAGTGCTAATATGTTGACTGACATGTTATGATACAGGGCTGCATCCACCACATCAAGGCTTTCAAAGAAAATCCCTTGCATCAGGCTTTCAGAAGGCAAACAACTTGTATCACTTGCAGCCTCTCTCCTGATCTCTAGGGCACACAATAAAAATACATCAAATTTCAGCCACCCTTAATCCTGAAAACCAGGCAAAAACCACACCCCCTTCAGTTGAAATTCATTTGCATTAGCAAAAAACATGCATAATGCTCATAAGAAATTGTTAGAGGAGAAAATCCAGCTACAGTGAAGTACTGGTAGCACCTACGGTTGCCACCTATCAAACTGTTAAAGCATAAGGCAACACAATACAACTTTGTCATCTAATGTACCGGTGGAGTTGGAAGGCAAACTGCCTTCCGTGAACATAACGATTGGTCTGGAAAAAAAATTGAATCTAACTTAATAGCAAAACCCAAACAGAGTTCAACAGAAATTAATTCAAAATCAATGGAACTGAATCTTACCAGTTTGGGGTTTTTCAAGCATCTTATAGAACTCTGATTAGGATATCTCACTGCCTGTTATTTTATATTCGGTTTTGCTGAATGGTATGGGACTTTGCTTACTCTTTTCTTTAAAAAGACACTACTCTTGAAATGGCCTTTATGCACTATGAGTACACAGGCTGCATGCATGGTCAACTTCCATTGATGTGACTGGAAGAAGAAAAAGTTCATGCTTCCCTAATCCATACTCATATGCCAGAATCCACTACCAACTGGGCCTAAGAAAACTAAACATATTCGCTAAAATGAGAAGAGATCCAATTACAGGATTACTCCTTTTGAGCAGGTGGTTTCTGGTGAATCCATTGCCAGAAACAGGCTCCATATCAGATAAATCCAACTTCTACTGCCAAGGAGTTAATCAAGCTATTATAACTTATTACTTGTCTAATTTGGGGCCTGGAAAGCATTGTGAACATTTCCTAGTTACTTATAAGTAACACATCAATTATCTATTTCCAGATACCAAGACAGATAGATAAATTGATTATTTTGTAATTTAACACGTCAATTAATGTGCCTGCATCTGTGTGTGCGCATACTATTCAGCAATTTATCACAAAGTCTGTTTCTTACATCATTTGGCATCCTTTTCACTTCTGAAAAACTGGAAAAAATGGCAAGAAATCCTTAAATACATATGTAGTCCACCACATAAAAACCAGTAAATCATATTAACAGCTTTAAATCAGAAATCCCAAAATAAGATCCTGACATGAATGTTCAGTGGCCTTAGTTACACATCATTGTATAAACAAAAGAGCTGTCAATAGGGATCAGGAAACTTTGGTCTTTTTAAATGCTTTCACTGAGGGTGGCTAAGACTCAAAGTTTCAGAGAAAGTGAACCTCCTTTCCCAGTATAATGCACCAAACCAATTATGCCAAACCCAGCAGGTGATTAGCTTATGCCCTGAAGCATGAGATTTGATTATTCTTATCTTGGTTTGCATACTGGAGCTACAAATATTATTAAAAGCCATAAAATCATCCAGCCTTAAGAAAAGAAAAAAAAAATCAAGCCAGAATGTTTGATTTGATGACCTCTGTATATGGCAAATTCCAGAATGTTTCTTTTGTTTAATCTGAATGCTTCAGCTATCACCTGTTCATATTCATTCATATCACAGGACATGATTACAAAGCCTAACTAACCATTTTGTGTGCTTTCTGTCCTGTCAACAGTATGTGTGAACTTCATGATTGTATTGTTGGTAAGAAGGTTCAGTAGAGACAGGGATGAATAACTGCGCATGTAATTTTCCTTTAGATCTTTTCAAAGAAAAGCAATGAAAATGATTTTTCAAAGAAGCACTACAAACAGGAATGTAGAACTTTTCATTAGTAGGTCATTATTTAACAGAGAGCATAACATTGCCAGAGCTACTGAAAAGTGATCCAAACACCACTGACATCAATTGGAAATTTTCCATGGATTTCAATAGACTTAGGGCTATGCCTCAGTTGTGCTAAATCTGCCTAGTTTTAGTTGTAGCTCTAAAGAATGACTCCCAGTCCTGTTTAAATTAGGGTGAACTGCCAAGGAGCAAATCATAACCTCTTTAGAGATTTTCCCCCAGAAAACCCACAAACCAGGCTTTGTCACAGTATAGGGTATTTCCAAAAATAAGTATCAATTTACAATTACACAGATTGTATTTCAAGTACTATTCTGCTGCCCAGTTATTCCACCTTGATTTTTTCATAATCCTCCAGGTTTTAATATATTACCCTGCACAAAGAAGTTAGTGCAGACATATTTTGTCTTAGTAATAAATTATTTTCTTCAAGATGCAAACAACAGCTACTGTTTTCTGAAGGCTTGGCTGAGAGAAGGTTGTTGGATAAATAGCCTCACTTAAAAAACATATTTGCAAAAGCCTTTGAGAAAGTGCAATGTATACAACAGTTTGAAATGGTGCTTTAAGAATACTGTACTTGACCTGACACAAAATTGAAGACTTTCTATAGGAGCTTCCAATCCAGATGTCCTTCAGGCAACCAACTAAATCATAATGAATTGTTTATTTGCATTTGGTATTTTAGGCAAAAAGAAAGTAAAAACTGAATCAAAATCAATCACATTAGAAACACACTAAGGAGTGTCTCTCAACTGTTTCAGGTTGCTTAGTCCACTTCTGACAACCTTTTAGGATCAAAACAGAGAAAAGTGAATATGTTTGAAAGACCTAATGGCAAAATCTGCAGTTTTCAAGTTATGATTCAATTTTTTTTTTAATAGACTGTCAAAATCTACACCTTTATTTTGTTTCAAAGTGGGGAAAGTTTAGATCTTGAATTTTGACAAAAGACTGAAGAGATAATGAAATCTGCAGTCACACAATTACTGATCTTGAGGCCACTACATTAAGCAGGAGCAAGGAAAGTTGTGCTGACACACAAAAACAACATTCTAGGAGATCTTGGAAAGAAAGGAAAGCTGGGTGATTTAACGAGTGCCTAAGTTCAGTTTGTTTCTCTAGCGAAGTTGTTCTATGTGCGTTCACTTAAGGACTTCATTACTTGTCTTGAAAATTTAGATGCCACTGAAACCCAAATACATTTATTCATTTGCATTCCCTGACCCTCCACTTAAATGTTTCAGCCTGGAAGTACAGAGGGATATCTGGCACTGAGCTGGAGCACTGCAGGGTAAGACCATTATATACCACCCTATTCCTGATTCACAAATCAAACTAACTGAAATATCAGTTACACATATTTGCAAATTGTTTGACAAGGGAGAAATTTCAGGATGTAATAAAGGGAAAATACACCGCTGGAAAAAAACTTTTGCTCTGTATCTTCTCAAAGAAGAAACTAAAACTAACTTAGTTTGCCATTTAAATCTAGCAGTATAACACATAAAATCCTGAAACACAGAATAATTCTGTTAGCACATTTAGTCCAAAGGTGAAACAGGGAAGCTTGTCCATTCAGTCAGGCCCTAAAAGCAAATAGATATCAGAAAAGCTGACTTTATCAAAGAAAAGAAAGCCAGGCTGCTCTCTCTACGAGTACTGAAATTTCTCAGCTGCTTGACTTGAGAAAAGTCTCAGATAAACTCAGTTTCTAATTTTGACTCTGAAGTAACTAACTGCCTATGTGTACTTGTGTGTGTGAGCATATATACATTCTAGAAATGTATGTATTCATATGTATACATACACATACTCTCCACATACACCTCAGTGGATAGTTACCTGTGTAAGAAATCTCTTAAGCAGACAGACTGAGTACAGTTAAATTGCTACAGCAAAACAACTTTGAATATCCATATGGATTGATTTTAGTACTATTATACTGTCTTATCTGCAAATTCCCTGTCAAAGGCAAGGATTTTTGTGTGTGCTCGCACACATGTGCATGTCTGCCTGTAAATAAGTTAATTTTATTACAGTGGTAGTAGAACACAAATTTAGTTTTCAAAGCATTACTTTCAGTGTACAGAGATCACTTTTTATGATGGTAAGGCTAAGAGAAGAGAGAATATCTTATGGATAAGGTGTTAGACTAGGACTTCTGAGGCTCAGGTTCAATTCCTCACTCTGCCAGAGGCTAATTCTGTGACTGGACAACTTGCAGAAGCAGTTAAGCAAATGCTTAAGTCATCTTTTGTTTGAAGGGTAATATTTTCTTTCTCTCCTCTTTTGTCTGTATGGACATAGATATCAAATGTGTTACACGAGTCCCTGGAAGGTGGTTTGGAGGTGGTGGTGGTTGTTGCTCTTCAGATTTTTTACAATGGGTACTTACAGCATCCTGCACGGCTCAGCCATGATTTTACTTTGAAAACTGTGAACTTCACTGGTATGCAAATACTTAAATAATTATACTTTACATATGAAGTCCAGAATCACTGTACTGGACATATTTTACTTCTCAGTAATCTAAGAGAATATACATTAATTATATATATACATCAATACAACATTACTAAGAGAAAAAAGGTGGAGGCGAGTAGTAATTGAGGAAAGGAATAATTATAATTAGCCTTATCTGTATTCCTAGCAAGTATCACAACTAAGAATACAAATGTAAGGGTCCAATACGTAAATAGAAAATGTATTTACATCAGTATAGAAATAGAGGATCCAAAGTTGCAGTTGTAATTGAAGATGATATTTTATTTCTATAATGCCTTCTTTATAAGCTGTAAAATATTTTAATTACATCAGTCTATAAAAACAGCTAAATCAGAATTTGAATGTGATCATAAGAATCACAGAATCATAGAACAGTTTGGGTTGGAAGAGACTTTTAAAGGTCATCTGGTTCAGCCCCCCCCCCCTGCAATAAGAAGGAGCCTCTTCAAGTAGATGAGGTTTTTCAGAGCCCTGTCCAGTTTGACCTTGAACATTTCCAGGTTGGAAAGATGCCCAGGTAGATGGGGCATCTACCACCTCTCTAAGCAACCCGTGCCAGTGTTTCCCCACTTCTACTGTAAAAAAATTATTCCTTCCAGTCTAAATCTACCCTCTTCTAGTATAAAACCATTACCCTATTGCAACAGGCTACTAAAAAGTCTGACCCCATCTTTCTTGTAACTCCCCCTAGAGCACTGGAAGGCCCCTACATGGTCTCCCCAGAGCCTTCTCTTTACCAGTTAAAATAACTTTTTAGAATTTTATCTAACAGGTCTACTTTTCAGCCAGATCATTTACCCAATTCACCAGAGTCACTACAGAAAAACGTTAGATTTGGCCACCACATCAACACAACAACTATAACTTCAACTTTCAAATATTATTCTCATGCATGGACAGTGTTCGACAGGTTACCATATTTTTATTTCTGCCATTTTGGTCCCCTTTTGTTGGTTCTCTCCTTCAGCCTTCAAGCTGTTTGTATGGCCAAGTGGCTCCCTCTGGTGCTGACAACCAGTGAGACTCTCCATGTTTCACAGATCTTGCTCTCTGTACTTTAGTTTGGGACCGAGTGGTGGAAATCCAGGATTATGTGAGACTTGGCTCGGTAGTCTGTAAACTAATTTCTTTTCATACCTATGATTTAGTTAAGCAGTCAAATTGTCTGAAGAGGCAGCTCTGAAAGCACCACACTACTCAACATGGTATCATCACGTGGTTTCTTATTTACAGATAATCAAACGGAAGAGGATTTTTTGCTAGTATTTACACATTCCCCACTGCTTCGATTAAGAATAGGCTTGCATTTCTGAAATATCAAATATTTTCTGAGTTAAAGTGGAATTACAAAATGGCAGGCAGTATATTATCAGCTGAATGTCAGGTAGGATGTGCTTCACTAACACTGAGCACAACTTTTGGGAAAAGATTCTGAATCTTAGTGTTTACATATTTTTTAGTTCTACTACAGTTTTTCACTCCTTGTTTTCTGTCACCAAGCCACTGTAGTACCACAATTACTATTTCTCTGAATTTCTGACAGGTTACCCAACTCCATATAAAATACGAAGAAGATGTGCAATAGTTGGCATCACATACGTTTTCATCATCAGTTCTGTGGTAGTTGAAAGTGTGTCACAATTTTTGTTACAGTTTCCCAATTATTCAAAACTATTTTTAAAATGTGCAAAAATGTTGCATATAAATTTGTACCTAGGAAGTTGTAATTCTCAGATAAATATGTTTATATGAAAGGAGAAGAAGCAATTTTGAATACTTGGTTAAAAAGTATTAGAAATCAAAACTGTACTCTAATTTCTTATCACAAAACTGATTTCTTTCACAAATACCACCTGAGTTTATAATAAGCCCTCCACTTTTTTTAAGAAACAATTATTTCATGAATGGCCAGCTCCATATACATAGTGATGCATTGTTATTTTGGAAGAAACATACTTGAAAAGAATTAAATGATGCCATTTCACAAAAGCAGAACAGCATCCATCAGGGTCCAAGAAGAGTTCCCTGTCTCATACTCTCATCATTTTCAAAAGCCGTTACAAAGAGAAGGCTCAAAAGGACGAGATCATTCATTGCACTGCTGGTCTCCAAACCAAGAATGGATGGCAGATGAAGAAAGACCTATGGCTCCTCCATTAATAGGAGGTTTAATATTTTCTTGCTTCATCTGTCAGAGCCTTTATGCAATTCTCATAACTTTTGAACTATGCAGTGTTATACATAATGATCTGAAGAGGCAGCACTGTATTTTTTCCAACTGCAGTGAGCTTTCCAAGCATTCATTAATCCTCACAGCATCTCAGGGTAGTAGTTCAAATTATGGATGGGAAAACAAAATAGATTGAGTACCAGAATATATTTTAATCTAAGTGCCAAGCAAAGGCATGAGGCTGAAAGTGCCCCTAGTGTTTCTTTCCCACGGACATACAGCAGCTCAGACCTTAGATATGGGTGTGCTGGAAAAATCTGTCACAGCATAATTGCTGCCTTGCAGGCCCAGCAGCTGGGTAAGGAGTGAATATGGGAAAAGCAAGGAAAACTATCACATTGGTTCTCTTCTCTCTTAGTACCCTACTCAATGGCAATGAGACACTACACGCTTCTCGTGAAGGGGGGGGGGGGGAGGGGGAGGAAGAGTTTAAGAGAAAGGAAAGAAAGAGGGAGAAAAAAAGTTACCCTTATGA
>JBCJKH010076203.1:0-10816 GCA_039877255.1 Loriculus beryllinus | reverse complement strand
TAAATATAGCTATATATAGCTATATTGCTATAGGGATTAGTGAGGTATAGAAACCTGTCACAGATACTGGATACAATAACATGACCAGAGACTAATAACATCAGTTGTAGTCTTCAGTGGAAATTAGCAACAATAATGATATTTTCCCAGGCTTCCTTTCAATGACTCATTGAGATTAGTATTGTTAACTTGCAGCAGAATTTTAGAGTAAATAAGAAGGAAAAGTTTTTAGTAGTCTGGAAATATGGTCTAGCGGTTATAGACTACTTTTGAAAGTGCAGAGAGAGGTATTTCAGTTCTCTTAGGTAGATGTTCCCATTTTCTGAAAGGGCAGAGGATGCTAGGGAGAGGAAGAAGGAGAATTATATTTGAAAGTAATTGTATATTTCATAAATTCTAGCATCTAGTGGACAAGGCATTTGGCTTTCTAGTGCTCTCAAGATTGGCAAGATTCTTTTGCTTTCAGTCATACTCTGGTTCAAAACACTGTGGAGAGTTAGGGGCCCCAGTAATTTATCTCCACCAAAGCAACTTTTGCTGTCAGATTCCTTTTTTTTTTTGCCTGTGTAAAGATGATATCTCACTTGAAATCCAAGCAAATGTATGGGGTCTTTAACCGTGTTCCTGAGTGTCAGGAGTTTCATTAATGACTTTAAATCCTCTCGTACTGACAGAAAGTTAAACTTTTAGAAGAAGCGAATCAACAGTTTACCTGTTGCAAATAAGTTTTGCTGCATTATGCTCGATAAAGCATATTGCTCAGCAGTATATCTTGAAAATTATTGCACATCTGCCTTTAAACTGCTTTAAAACACCAGCTTTCTTTCTTCTTCTTTTTCTGTTCTTTACTGTACTTTTCAAACATCTTTGCAGTTTTCTTTGCTGCCTCAGTGCACACCAATGCAACACCAATTTGATGTTATTATCAAAGTCCTGGAAATAAAAGCTGCAGCAAACTGTTTGCTGGAGATTTGATCTCTGACAAATAAGCTTGTGTCACTGCATTTAAAAAAACCTGAGTCCATGCTTCTGTTTTCTTTCCAATAGGGCCTTGGCAGGGATGAAATTAAAAAGAGAAAATCAATCTACGCTTTGCTGTCTGTTTTCTGAAGAATGGTATTGAGTTGCCAGGGCGTGAAGGTGTGGTATTGTAAATATGGTGAAGTCCTTGTGCATCCCACTTTCCTCATTAATTTGTAAATGAGTCTGATTTGTTAAAGCATTAGAATGAGAGGGAGGAAAGCCTGAGAAAAAGGGCAGTGGATTTTGTTTTAGCTGACTCTGATAACTCAAAGCATGTTGTGTACTGCTTCAAAAGTACACCGTAAAGAAAAATACTTATACCCACCAGGAGTCACTTATTTTCTGATTTTCAGAAGGGTTGAACATCTGTCACTAGGTGGAAAGCTTTAGAAGTTGCAAAACTTGTGAAAATCAAACCTTTATGTAACTTTTTTTTCTGTTCCGAATGTGAGTTTTGAAGCAAAGTCAAAAATGTTGGTCTGAAACTGATTTTCAGGTTCATGCATTAGGCCAATTATGAGATTCGCAAACCTGTGAGGTATTTTTGGTCCCAGTGCAGCAAACATTCTTATGCCCAAGTGATGTAACTTTTGCCTTCTCAGTACTCCTATTGAGGTCACTGATGTATTGTCTTGAGATACTTACACAACTATGCAAGTTTCTGTATAACAATGATTTTTTTTTATTACATAACAGTTAATTCTACACTCATCTACAAGTTTCAGTGAAGAAAATCAAAGCCATCACCACGTTCTGCTAACTATACAGATGAATTTCCTTACAGACATCTTGTGATTTAAAAGTAACCATTTTTTCACTTCTTAAAAAGAAAAAAACCTTCACAACACTATTTTTAACAGCACCAGCTAATGACCTATAAAAGACTACTGTTGCTTCAACTCCCTTAGGATCTCTGGGTTCAGAATTCGGACTTTGAAGACTTGGGCCCATTGTTGCAAATTTAAAGGACAGTAACATTCTTAATAAGTATACTTAATGCTTTTGAAGTGGATAACCACGTTGCTAAGTTTAATGTTGTAAGAATCTAAAATAAAGCATACTAAATTGTCTGTATGTTTTCTTTTCAATCTCATTTAATTGCGTCCTTTTTTTTTTCAGATTGCAGTACGTTTGCATAATGCTGCCTGAGTGTTACTTGGCATGTTGGCACAGATACTTCAGAGTGAAATAGCTTTAAAAGACTGGAGTCCTCCCTGAGTGTTGCAGCTCGCCAAATGAGAACTACTATAGGTTTAAATAACTTTTGTGTCCTCCCAAACTTGAGCAAAGCCATGAGCTGTTATACTTAAGATAGCTCTCTTATAGCATGCCCTTGGAACTGTATAATGACCCAGAAATTTCATATTGGTGACCCCTACCATACACCTCCTTTCTTGCCATGGCCCTGCAGCAGGCTGTGGCAGAGCGCTCCTTGGTTGTGCAGGCCCAGCACCTATGTGCCAGTGCAGTGCTTGATGCAGACACAGTCATGCTGTGGCAGTGGGTGCTAGTGGGTGTGAGAAGAGGAGCTTAAGGTCCTGTCAGTGCCTTCTCCCTACCTCTCCTCTGTGAGAGGTGACAGAAGACTGCTGGGGTGAAGGCACAGCTGGTTTTACCATTATTTTCTGCATGCCCACCCATCTCACCTGGAGCAATGATTTGAGACTCCCTTACTTCTCAAACCATTCAGAGGGCATATGAAGGCTCATACAGTGTTTATTGTTTATAAACACTGCAAAGACGTGGTTTTTTAAAAAAAGGTTTACAGATCCCCTTAACCAAGCATCTGCACAATTAAAATTCTTACAACAGAAACTCACATGTCTACCAGGCAGGTAGAATGATGCAAAATTTTCCTAAATTCAACAACAGTTAAGTTCGGATTGATTTATTTTTCTGTTTATGAATTAGATATAGTGCAACAGCCAGGCTAAATGAAAGAGACAATCAAAGAAGTAGATTATACTAAGAAAAATTTTCTTCATGTACTTTCTTTTTTCCATTGAAACTGCAGTATCTCTGAAGTTTTTAAACTTGTCAGATATTGCAACAAACATCTGAATGCTTTTTGAAGGTGACATCTAGATATTTACTGGTAACTATACAAATTAGATCTTCAAATATGAAATGTCCTCAGTGTATTAAAGATTGTTTGGTTCTTTGAAGTATCATACACATATATATATACATACACATACCTATAGACAGAGATGTTTTATGCATATGTAAGTATACGCATACACAAATATGGGTTCATGTGTTTTATATATCCAGACATATGTAAGAACTTATTTAAGAGAGGGGGCAATTCTAAATGTTCAGTTTTACTAAGATTTATGCATTGCTGGCCAACACATTAGACAGCATTGTAGCTGTGCTCATACGTGCACTCTGACTCCTGGTCTACTGCAGCAGTTTATTCCCTGTAGTGAAAGTGATAAAGGGAGTCATACACTGACAATGATTAAAACCAGAAACTAAATGATAGGGTCAATAATACCTAGTTACATACACAAAATACATATGAAGGTTGATGCCAAACCTATCAGTAATAAACGGCTGTACTTATTGTTGAAGATAATATATTACGGTTTATTTTTATTTAGGATTTAACATTTTAAATTTAAATAGATGACTTTCCATCCAATAAAAAACTTCAGATGTGCAAATATAGGAAATCACTTTGCAATTCATCCCTCCCCTCCCCCTTCTTCCCTTTTTATGCACTAATTCTTGACTCTGCTTTCCAAAAGAGTCACAACCTTAGTCAAATCTTCTGATAACAGTTACTAAAAGTTAAGACCTTACACAACAATCTCTGTGAAACTTATGACTTAGATTCAAAAAGTGCCGGTGACCAGGGTACGTCTCAAAGCCTGTAGCTGGACTCTATATCTGGACCTGTGAATGTCAGACTTCATCTGGTTGATGAGTCTAAGTGCAAACCCAGTCAAGTCCTATCCCACAGATACCCAGGGTTACACAGGTAACAATCCTTCCTAGGGAAGGAAGCCTGTCCTCAAGAGCTGGAAGCAACTACTGGAAAGCTGAAATAACATTTTCCTCAGTCTTTGTTCTCCTAGCTGAGACATCAGCATAGGGCAAAGAGGCAATTACTCCCATAGCTGTGACAACTATGTAATTGCAATTCTTTTATACATGCTTTTGCACTGTAACAGGGAGCTGGAAGCTATCTGAATAAAGAAAGTCTACAACAGTGTTTTATAGAGACAGTTTGTACAGTGTACCATTAATCCCTTCTAGTAATATGAGTATTAAACAAATTTATTCAGGGAAGATTAGCAGTCTGTTGGCAGGACTTTTAATTGAATAATACTAAATAACTTAGAGTTATAATTTTCCCTGCATCTATAGTGTATATTTCTCTCTGGTCAGAGACTGTCCTCTGTGCTCATAGAATGCCTACACAAGATACCGTTCCAGTAAGTTCTCTAGACATATATCTTTTATTTCTGCAACTGTGTGAGTTCAAAATTTACTTTTCATCCTCACAGGCTTCTGAAAGTAGGTGAAGAAAATATTATAGTTAGTTTGGAGTTATCAATTAAAAGTTTCATGCTTTAAGCCGTCATTCATTATTACTAACTTTCCTCCAAGCAAATTTATTGTAAAACTTTAAAAGAAATATTTAACCTCAGGTTCTGTAAATATAAATTCAATGCATGTATAAATTAATGTTTGTAAAATTAAGTCCATAAGAATTGCCCCACTTGATGTGATCCACAGCCAATATTCTTTCTGACAGTAGATAGTAGAAGGAGGATACAAGAAACCCGTAAGTAAACAGCTGTGGAACAATCTGTGCACATTAAATCAGTTCCTTATACCTAGCAGTCAGTAACTGACTTACACACCGTAGCATGATGTGTAAAATTAATTTTGTTATTTGAGGTAGGATCATGCATAATAAGATATTCTATTGTTTTATAACAAGATGTTAATATTTTATGGTTTAATGACAGTTTTAAATTGCTTTAACTGTTTCATTTTCAACATTTTGGTTTATTAACTCCATTTCTGATAACTCCATTTCAATGTTGCTTCAGGACATGCTTTTTTATTGTCTTGCTGACTGGGTCGTGTTATGCCTTAAATCTGAGAC
This sequence comes from Loriculus beryllinus, assembly GCA_039877255.1. Classification (NCBI taxonomy): domain Eukaryota; kingdom Metazoa; phylum Chordata; class Aves; order Psittaciformes; family Psittacidae; genus Loriculus; species Loriculus beryllinus. The sequence goes on along the minus strand of JBCJKH010076203.1, from coordinate 5,670 downwards.
AGTTTAGGAAAGGCAGACATATGCCCGCCTTCCTGTGAATATTTGCTAAACTGAACTTAAGCTGCGTGTCTTAAGCAAGGTCCCTGTTTCTTTCTTCTAATCATATTCAACTTCACTGTGAACATCAAGTGGCGGAATGAGCCAGTGTCCCTTTTGGAACTGTTAGTACAGGTACAGGAAATGGAATATTTGGCTTGCTTGAGACTCATCTAGCAATCATGACGGTGTATGTTGCTAACTATACTCAAAAGAAGCAGTGAATATGAAATCCAGAAATATTTGTGACCTTTGCTAGCTAGTGTCAGTTATTCAACAAACTTGACAAAAATCTTTGGTTTATGTCAACACTATTGTTAAATGTTGCCCTATTCATAGGGCTTATGTTGTAACATTAGGCTTGGTTGAACTAAATCTATAAGCACTAAAGACTAGATTCAATTTGGAGATACCAGAGAATCCTACAGTAAAATGAAAATCCCAAGGGAAATTTAGTCACAAGTTTATAGAACTCAGACAGGTCAATACTCTGAGGAACCATTTGAAGATGTAAAACTTTCTCCAGTACTATTCATGACAGGAGGATGCTAGAAAAATAGGGATTTCAGAAAACTCCAAACCAGCAAATGAGAACTGGAATACCAAAGGCAAAAAGTTGATATTTTGACTCAAACAATCAGGTATGTAAGATGATATGAGAAGAAGATCCCAGATCAAAAGAGGTAAGCTAAGACTGAGTAGCATTTGGCTCAATGTGTCACAGCAGCAAGTCACCAAAGGAGACACTAAAGGCAAGAGAGTCAGGTATGGTACAAGGCTGTGACTCAAAATTCAGAGAACTACCAAGGACATCTTCCATATGGACTTCCAAGTGTGTGATTTACACTATGTATGGACATATTTTCAGTTGGAAAAAATAGCCCAGTGTGATATTGTATAAAGGCTGTACATCATTTCAGCAGGTACTGTCAGCTCAGATATGGTGTTCTAAGAACTATAGTAATGCTGTTCTTGTTGTTCATCCACTTCTGACTACACCATGAAATAGAAACACTCTTCGGAAGGTATTGCAACTTGTGTGTTTGTGAGCTACTGATTGTTCTGAAGTGGTATGAGGTGAGCAAAATGTTAGGAAGATGGTAGCAGTCAAACATCAAGGAGCAAAGTGATTATATTAAGTCAATGTTTGGCAGCAGGGTAAAGCAATAGTTCTCGGTGCCTTTCCATTTGTTTGGAGAGACTGATCCAGTTTAACAGCTAGGAAAAATATACACAGTAAGGAGATTTAGAGGCAGGGAGAGAGGGAAGAAATAAGATAGAAGAATTTTTAAAGGATGACACTGATTTTCTTCTCACGGAACACAAAGACATGGCAGACTGATGAATACTTACAATTGAGCATTACTATGGACAGAAGGAAAAAGAAGTAAAAAAGGATGAGATTGCAAGACTGAAGAACTGTAGTGACATTAAAGGGGGTGGCAATAAATTGAAAAGCGTGGATGATTTTCTCTCAAAAATGTAAGTATATGGGACAAAGCTTGTTTCAAAAAAATCACAAAGAAGTTACAGTTGGTATGAATGGCCTAGAGCAGATTGAATCTGCCATGAAGGAATAAGCAATATTTCCAGCAGCAGACTGCTCAAGTTGAACTTGTCCTCACATTATTCCATGTGGCAGTTGTGAAGACTGGTATCAAAACTTAAATACTAAGTCACCAGTGATAAGGAAGTTGCAGTTAGTTGCTTACATATCAAGTGAAGGACTGTGGGTTTGTAAACAAAATATAGGACAGCAGATGCACAGGAAGATCATGATGAAGTGGCATAGTAGAAAGGTATGGCATTGATCTGATCTGCTATTATTTTGAATATAAGTATTTATTCTACAATATTTCTTTCCTTTTGGTGTCTTTTGTTGAGGTGTCTTCCCAAATGCATAGATGATTAAAGAAGGAAACAACACTATGATCATCCAGTCTTGTCTGTCTAGCGTAGGGTAGAGAATTCCTCTTTCTAGTGGAATACAAGGAAAAAATATCCTTTGTTTTTGTATGAAAAAATGTGTAAGTCTACCTTCTGATTTATTGGATCACATTAATGTAAGTATTCATACCTTTTGAGAAAATTCCCTCGCTAGTAAAACAGTTCTGTGCGTTAGCTCAGCCTCTCTGCTAACACAAATCAAAATGAATAGAACAAGAGTAAAGGCCTAGTGTAAGGATCACATTTTCTAACAGCAAAGCAAAGAATGCAACAATAGTGCACATCAAAGAACAGGCATCTGTTCCCAATAAAATTGCTAAATAATGTGTATATTAACATGGGCTTATTTATTTGGTTAAAAGGCAAACTAGGAAGAAAGATTATCTTGCCTTTAGAAGTTTTCAAATTTTCAAATTGTTTTAAAGTAACAGGGTCTAATTGGTATAATTCATACTTCATATAATCCTTTGTAGCTTCTTCAAAAGATGCTTCACTTGTTGGATTTCCATGCCTTTGAGAAACTTCTCACAGTTCCAGGAAAGAGAAAAACTATTTATATGAAAAAGCAAATATAAAGGCAGGAAAGAGTTTCATGAACCAGCTTGAAGTCTGATGATGATGATAAAATCAGAAATAAAGTTGAACTAATAAACTGAAATAGGAAGGCAGTCGGAGAAGCTATCAAAAGCAAATGAGTATTAGCTGTTTGTAGCTCCATGTACAGTGAGTCCTCCAGAATAAGAACTGAGATATGATGATTTATAAAATTCTGCATTAAATCTATTATCTTCCTGAGCTATTCAAAAGTCTTTATTTCCTTTCTAAATGGTTTAAAGGCATTATTCTCAAACACTGGCAAATATACCGACATACACAGTTCTGATTACTTATGAAATTAGTGTCATTTTTTTTACTGCACTGCTGTTTCAGAACAGATCCTACTATCATGCTTCTGTAAAACCATTTTGGTTTATCTCAGACTGGAGAGTGATCTGCTTTTATGTAGTTTTATGGCTGATTCTGATAGCATGACGTTTAAAAATATAAAATCTTTACTATGTGTATGGTTGTTCATAAAGGATTATTTTTCAAGATATCTCTGATTCTGGAAAGAAGCATGACTACAACTATAAAAATTCTACACACAGAATAAAATAGTTTATTATGTTCAAAAATTAAGTTTCCTAGAGCTTTTTAACTTTAGACTCTATCTCCCTGTTGAAAATGGCATCTTAAGAGAACTCAAAATTGCTTCAGGCATATGGAGATCCAACTTTCCATGAAGAAATCTGTTAGATGATCTGCAACATAGCAGATAAAGTGTTTGCTTTCATCACTGATCTTCCTGACTGGCAGATGATGTGTAAACAGGACAATTCTAGTCTGATGGCTTATTACATATTTGCATGAGGATGATCAAGAAGAAAGTTCCCTTTAATTAGACAGTGGGACTGTGGGGGGTCTCCTGCATACTTGATTTCCCCCAGAGCAAGTCATTTAAATCCCATGGATCCTTGAAGCTCAGTAAGCCTGTTGGACCTTGACAAGTGCTTCAGTGTCCCATAGAGGCTAAAATAAATGCAGTTTGAATGTACTTTTTTCTCCAAAATGTGAGTGTTGTTCAGCTTTCTACCTACATTTTTTATTTCTTTTTCTGAATTTAAGGACCTGTAGATAATACACACATAGTAAGTAGCTAAAGTGAGGTAAATTCAGTGAAAAACAACACTTTGATAACAAGTATGATAACTTCTTCACATGTTTTTTTAAAATGCCTTCAGTTATATATGAAGCAATTAGGCATTCAAGATCTGTGGGCCACAACATTTTCTCACATACTTTTGTAAATAACAGTGTGAGCTCTACTATTGTAAACTCACAGGAGTTGCTTAGGGTCTTACAACAATATAACAGCTATGCCACTATTATTCACACTAAAGGATACACTTCTCTCCCCCTCCCCCACCATAACAGACAAAATATATTCAGTAATATCAATAGATTGGTTCTCAGTAACTAATTGACAGACAGAAATAGTAAGAGTCTCCAGCATACACAGTGCTATGTGGATATTCTCTTCAGATAGCATTTCTATGACAGCACAGGTCATAGAAAGGTGAACAGCAGGTTGTGCAATCTCTACTGCTGAAGATCTCTAAGAATAGACCAGATAAATGTCTCTCAGGATCAACACATGTGACGTTAGATCAGGAAAATGAAATAGATTGCCTCTTGCTATCATTTCTAGCCACATTTTTCCATGCTATATATGATTAAACATTCCATCACCTGCAGTCCTTCAGGATGGAGGGGAGAGAAAATCCGTAAAGAATCACATGTGAATATAAAGCCACAGACAGTCAGATTTGAGTCCCTATGCTTGGAACAGCATAGGAGCTATTAGTGGCATTTGTCTTAAAGACACATCAGCACTCAAACATAGTCATGGTTTCCCTTAAATTACCACAGGACTGTCTGCACAAGACCTTAGTTATTATCCTATAGCTCCCTAAAATATCTGCTGTTTAAAATCTCAAAAAATTTCTTGATTTGGAAATAATCAAAAATAGCATGGGACAGAAATACCTGGAGGTAGTAGGGACGGGGGATAGAATGAAATGGGGAATTAAAAATTGGAGAGTCTAAATCTGCTTATTTTGAAGATACTGGAACAAGTAATCAATGAACATTTCAATAAGCAGAAATGCAAATGAAGCCAAATTTTCTATAAGTTAGTTTTCCAACGTTGATCTATTATGCAGATTTTTTAATGTCAGTGAGGGGTAAGCTCATATTGCAATCTTTCCATAACAGAGGACATTTCTAGGTCTTTTTTCTCTACTCATTTTCCTGTTTTCATTAAATGTGAAGGGATTTACTGATCAAATAACTTGAATTTGGCTGAAATCTGTAGAATGTAATAAGTGAATACACAGACTGATCGTATGATTGCTTCCTGATCAATTTAGCATGAAAATAAAGAACAAAGTACTGATTATAGAGTGCATAGCTAAATTATTAAATTAAATATGTCAGTGGCCATTTCCTGAGATAACCTGACACATAATGGCCCATGTCCGTCATGCTAATAAACTATCCAAAAAAAGATTCTCATAGGCAAGACATATCCAAATGTGAAGTACCTCTAAGAGTGTGATAATTCCCTAAACATATCCAGATGTTGTCTGTGAGAATGTAGACCAAAACAAGGGCAGGAACTATTTTAACAACTTAGGTGACTGAGATATGGTGTATAGAAATAACCTGGTCAGTATTTAATTTGTTAGTATAGTCATAGGCAGTGCTTCCCTGATACACAGATCCAAACTTTTTCTACATCTTAGGCAATAATTTATTTGAAAAACTGTACTTAATATGAAGCTCTCCTACTGTGTCATACTGCTTATTTCACTATAAAATTTCTAGGATGTACATAAGTCCACAGTTCTTCATTCTGCCTCTTTAATTCTCTCATTTTGCTGATGATAGAACCAGTGATGCCTCCTGCATGAAACTGTATAAAATCAGAGAATCATAAAATAGTTAGGGTTGGAAAGGACCTTAAGATCATCTAGTTCCAACCTCCCTGCCATAAGCAGGGGCACCCCACACTAAACCGTGACACACGAGGCTTCGTCCAACCTGGCCTTGAACACTGCCAGGGATGCAGCACTTCTATGATATAAT